>BGPR01002732.1:24748-163866 GCA_013235015.1 Araneus ventricosus
TTTTAAAACAGATAAAGGTTCTTCAATCGCTCGCTTTTGGAATCGCTTTACAAAGAAGACCGAACCACTCAGAGGGTTAATGCTTATATGTCTTTTAAATTTTTATCTTTTTAAAAATTTATCTCATTGAATAAGATTATAAATCATTTATAAGTACAGTGGTACCTCGAGATACGAGTGCCCTGACATACGAGTTATTTGAGATACGAGCGCTGTCGAGCAGCGAAGTTTTGTTTTGAAATACGAGCGACATTTGAGATACGAGGAACGGCTTATAATAGGAACACTTTATAAAACCATTTTTTTTTTTGCTTTACATTATCTTTTATTATATTTTTATACAATATTTGTCATTTATAAATACATTTTTCTTATTCAAAAACACTTAACAAAAACAATTAGGGGTAGCATTTTTGTGGCTGGAACGGATTAACATAATGGCATTTCAATTAATTTCAAGGGGGAAAATTGCTTTGACATACGAGCAAAGTTACGGAACGAATTAAACTCGTATCTCGAGGTATCACTGTATATCAGTTATTATTACATAGTCTATTTTTTCTCACCACCTTCAAAATTATACTTTTTAATATCTATCAACAGACAACAAAAGGAACCTTCGCATTTTTTTAACTACAGGTTTTGTGGCTTCATTTTTTACCTTCGTAATGTCTTTATTTCAGGCATTATTTTTCCTTGTTAACACATACTGTCTTATCATTAGAACTCAAAATCCAAATATTATATTGGGAATCTATAGCTAAAACATGCAATGCCTGTTTAGAAAGAAATCTGCCACACATGCTCCTTCGCACCTGGAAGGATTAATTACGCTTTAAAAGTTTCCAGTAGGAGTAAGATGGGCAATTTTAACGTTTTTCCGCAGTAACTTCAGACCATATCATCACACAAAAATTATTTTTGAACCATTTTAAAAGTAAGAAAGATATTTCTCAACGACACATGTTTCACCTTTGTACCACAATGTCTTTGACTTTTAATCACTTTTCAAAATTATTTTAAACACAATGTATAATGTTTTTGTTTGTTATCATTTTAAACCTATTTCACTTTTTAATCTCTAACGTGTTTCTGTTAACGTTAAAATTAATTTGCCTTTTCATTTCCTTTTATCTTTAAATTTTCCAACTACAAATGTTTGGTCTCCTTTTATCGTCGTAGCATCTAGATTTTATTAATAATTTTCCCTGTTACCCACTACTGTCATATCATTCGGATATCAAGACTTTTAATATAGCAGTGTGTGATTGCCGATCACAAAATTAAAAAAAACACACACATTTTATACATATTTTCACAAAAATATAAGCGCAACCGAACAGATTTTCCAAAATTATTCACTTTGGCATTCCATGGTGAGTACGTTGCATCTTGAGTTGTGAATATTTATTTCAGCGCTGCTGAATTTTGTAGTTGTAGGTTTTTAGAAGCAGTTTATATTAAGATGTTTATCAATTAGTGGGAGAAGATTGTTATAGCGTGTATTGCCCATGTATACAAGTCTACATATGGTGCTTTGAACAGAGATTTGTTTCATATTACAAACTACGATGTGATTGTTTTACAAGATATGGTGGGAACAAATAAACCTTGACTAACAAATGATCAGCCAATAGTTCATGAAATAATTGTGAATTTCAGTGCTGAAGAATACGGTGAACCCCTTTCTTACTTGAAATCTCATGTGGAACTGAAATAACATTTTTTAATTAATTCTATCCTTACTGAAATTCAATCTAACTATCATATAGCTCTTGCAGTTGCTCCATCCAGAATAGCTATAGGACTTTTGGATGGTGACCTCACAGCACATTCTCTGCTACAGTTACCTCTGGTCTTAGCCCACACTGAGAATCCCATATGAAATATAAGCGAAAATCTGATAAGGCGATTGTCCAAAAATTGCAAACTTATCATTTGGGATGAGTGCACTATGTCAAATAAATCTGCTGTAAGTTTGTTTCTCCCATGGTATGTTTTGTAATGAGAACTCCAAGCAATCTTTACATATACGCTCCAAAGTGGAAGAATAAAAGGGTTGTTTCTTCGAAGCCTTTTAAAGTAGTAATTAATTAGTTATTATCAGTACGGTTTGGTTATATAAACGCGAACGAAGGTGAGCGGAACGGCTAGTTTAACATACAAAATTTACCTGCTATATTTTTATTTGAAGAAGGATAGTTGCTTAGAAAGGGAATTTAAACTTCTTATTTACTTTTTAATTTAATTTTTGTTAAATACTAATTTCAAAATTAAATTTTTATGCATTTCTTACATTTATTTCAATATATGTAAACAACATCTTTTGAAATTCATACAGTGCAATATTAATAACTAAACTCACAAGAACAAGCCGTGTTTAATTTGCATTGGGTATGAATAGTCATTTGAAACTAGCAGTAACTTACTGACATAATACATCCAGTAAAGGAAGTAATACATTTGACTGAATAATTTTTTTCATCTAACAGTGGTGTGTTGGTCACAAAATTGTTTTAAGCATTAAGTATTGCTTTAAAGTAATTGTTAAATGTTTAAATTTTCTGTTCCGTTTATTTTTTTAGTATGCGTCTTCGGCGAGTAGCTTGTTTGCCTTTAATATCAAATCAATTAATTTCTTAAGCATAATTTCCTTTAAGAGAGTAATTTCATATTTTAAATTGTGGTAGACATTTAACCCGTGTTCTTTTAGTAGCTTTGCACCTGCTCTGTGCATTGCCTACATGAACAATCCTAATGGAGTCAAATAACTGTCCGTGTCATGTAACATCTGATTGCACCTGATCAGCGCCAACTTCACTTTCTTTTTCCTCTTGAAAAATATGCATTTGATTTCAACATTCAAATGGCGCGGCAACAATTTACGTCCAGAAACTTGTTAGCTAGATTAAAAATGCTGATGAAAAGAATTAAAACACAGTAACCATAATCTTTCAGTTTATTGGATATGTTTTCGAATAAGCTTACTATCGTAGAGAACTTGGTTTAGAGATTTCACAAAAGAAATTGATGAAATAAAGAAAGAAAGTAAAATCCATTAGGATAATACCTTAGCTTTAAACAATGGAAGAAAAGCATGCAACTAAATATTTATTTAAACAATGAAAACGATTTGAATTTCATTGCAACAATGAAACGTAAAGCACACACATCTATCTTTATAATTAGTAGAAATTGATATAGATTCAGTTTTTCTGGAAACTCTCCAAATTCATTTCTAGTTAACCCTGATGTAAAAATCTAATTCAACTTAATTTTGACACCAATCTATATTCACTTTCCCTGGTTTGAGATAAAAACTACTGTGAAAAAACATTTTCTCTCGAATTTTTGATTTCAATGATAAAGGTGAATGAAAAGCTTTCATTTTCAAATATTAACATCTATACCGCAGTAATCATCTGTAGTAATGGATTATTTCAATTTATAAAACTAATTTCCATCTAGCCTTCCACTTTCAATAAGCTATTTCAAATAACCGTCGTATCGTGCAGAGAAAGGAAACATTCCCCCTCATACCACAGTCATCTGGAAATAAGGCATCCACGCTGGGTCGTGACGTCGTCAGCGGAAGGATTAGTGGGTTCGGAAAGGCAAACTCTCTGCTCTTACATAATATGGATTCTCTCCATTTCAAATGAATTCTCACTTCATATTACTTTCAAAATTCGTTATATATTATAAGTTCAAAAGAAAAAGGCTAAAATGTTAACTAAACTGAAATATAAAGAAATGATTAAACTTTTCCAAAATGATTTTTTTTCTTTTATTTTCCTGTTTTTATTTCCTTTGTTTAAGGGAGGAAAAACCATTTATCCTTTAAAGTAGGAAAAATAAATATATTTATAATAATTGTATCCCTTTAGAATGTAAATTGCATTCTTTCAATATATTTAAATAATTTCACCTGCTTTCTTGAGAGAAAATTCATTAAATTTTCTGTATCAATTATTTTAACTAAAACCTAAAAATTAATATTGAAAGTATTTGCTCGTGTTTTCCAATTATTTTATTAATGTATCATTTCGTTTTATGTACATAGTGACAGAGAGAACATTTGCAAATATGAGATACTTATGTAAACAATTGGTGATAAAAAGTCAAAATCATATAAAAGACAAGACCCCCAAGACAAATTACATAAGCGTTCAATATTAACCGCCTAACATGCTTAACAAAACGGAAAACAACAAAATTTCCAAAATAAATATAGGATCAGGACATACGTGCAAGTTCTAATTTATTTTTCTGTTTTCCAATGCCAAATGTTATAGCTTGCTTATTTGGCTGCAGACGGCTGCGCCCATACTCCTGTCGGAAATCTTTTAAGTGTCAGTTGAGAACATTCTAGAACAATATTCCCTGCCGTTTCTTATATGATTAAACCATTAAATACATTCCTGAATTGATATACAGTGATACCTCGAGATACGAGTTTAATTCGTTCCGTAACCTTGCTCGTATGTCAATTTGCTCGTATCTCAAAGCAATTTTCCCCATTGAAATTATGTTAATCCGTTCCAGCCCCAAAAATGCTACCCCTAATTGTTTTTGTTACGTGTTTTTGAATAAGAAAAATGTATTTATAAATGACAAATATTATATAAAAACATAATAAAAGAGAATTTAAAGCAAAAAACTGGTTTTATAAAGTGTACATACATATGCATTTGTATTTTGGTCACATAAATGTAACTTCCACACAACTTAAAAGCTACTGTATGCTTAAATTTTGTCACTGCTTTTCTCTTCACTTGTCTTTGCCTTTTTCACCGGATTAAAAAAAACTGTCCAAGGAGGTTTGTTTCTTCCTCCCTTGCAGAATGCTGCGTAAATGAGTTAGGCAAGTGTCATTAAATAGCTCCGATGCAAGACCAGTTGCAACTTTTTCGGGGTGTTTCTTTTCCACGAATTGTGAAACTCTCGCCCACATTCCCAAGATCTCTTTTATCTCACTTGTAGAGATACTATCCTCCACCTCTGGCTCTTCCTCAAAACCAATTTCTTGCAGAACCCCCGAATGCTGCTGCGACTATAACTCTTGTAATTCCTCTGTCGTCAGTTCCTGAGAGTGCTCCTCGATGAGCTCGTTCACGTCTCTCTCAACCATCACCAGGCCCATGGATTTTCCCAGAGACACAATCTCCTCCTCCACTGGCACTTCGGGTTCGGATCCTTCGAAGGTCCTTTCGGCTACAGACTCAGGCCACAGCTTCTTCCATGCAGAGGTCAAGGTCCTCGTTGTAACACTCAGCCAGGCCTGATCAATCATTCTGATACATACCACGATGTTAAAGTGGTCCTTCCAGTACTCTCTAAGGGTGAGATTTGTGTTCTCTGTCACCTCAAAGCAGCCCCGGAACAGGTGCTTAGTGTACAGCGTTTTAAAATTAGAAATCACCTGCTGATCCATGGGCTGCAGGATAGGAGTGGTGTAAGGTGGTAGATAGAGAACCTTTATAAACTTGAACTCTTTGAGGATGTCATCTTCGAGGTTCGGTGGGTGAGCAGGAGCATTGTCAAGAAAGAGAAAGGCTTGCATTGGTAGGTTGTTTTCCTGTAGATATTTCTTAACAGAAGTGACAAAAACCACTGCCTAGTGACCCATGCCTTCGGGTTTGCCCTCCACATAACTTGCAGTTTTTCTTTTAAAATCTTATGTGACTTAAAGGCTCTGGGGTTTTCCGAATGGTATACAATCAGAGGCTTTATCTTACAGTCACCGCTCGCATTGGCACACAGTGCGAGAGTTAGTCTATCCTTCATGGGTTTGTGGCCTGGCATTATCTTCTCTTCTGCCGTTATGTAAGTCCTATTCGGCATCTTCTTCCAGAAAAGCCCTGTTTCGTCACAGTTGAAGACTTGCTGGGGGATGTATCCATTGGCTTCTATCAGTTCGGAAAAATTTTTGAGATAATCCTCAGCTGCCTTCACATCCGAACTTGCTGCCTCACCATGCCTGACAACGGAGTGAATGCCGGTCCTCTTTCTAAAGTTGTCAAACCAGCCTTGACTGGCTTTAAACGAGTCTTCCGATGCCTCGTCCGTGGAAGTGCGCGGGGTCTGATTCAGCAAATCACCGTAAATCGCTCGTGCCTTCTCGCATATGATGCCCAGTGTTAAGGTATCGCTTTTAAGCTGCTGCTCCGTCACCCAAACCAACAGCAGTTTCTCCATCTTTTCATGGAGAGTGCTCCGGAGCTTAGAAATTATTGTAACGCCCTTAGCTGGCGTTACACCCTTTATCGACTCCTTCTGTTTAAGCACAGTGCATATCGTTGAAGTATTACGCCCGTACTGCCTCGCCAAGTCAGCTACTCGCACACCTTGCTCATTTTTTTCTATGATTTCACGCTTTAATTCAATAGACATCATCTTCTTCTGAGCACTGACCTTTCCACTCACTTTCTTCGGACCCATGGTTATAGAAAGAAATGTGATAAAGTAGTATGTAAATGCACAAAAAGCGCAAAGCCCTAGAAAAACTTAGCAAAGATGCTTCGACAGCGAGGTAAACAAGCACACTGGGGAAATACGTGGGATAATGCACGAGGCTCAGGTGCAGTAAACTGGGTGGGCCATGTGCAGCGTCGCAGCTGGTCGTTCCTCGTATCTCAAATGTCGCTAGTATTTCAAAACAAAACTTCGCTACTCGACTGCGCTCGTATCTCAAATAACTCGTATGTCAGGGCACTCGTATCTCGAGGTACCACTGTACCTAGAAAAAAGATAAAAAATCCCACAGTTTCTTTATTATGTTATCATGTGAAGGTTTTGTTGTTTGCTAAAAGTATAACCTTGTTTGAAAAGCCTCGTTTTCCGAAGTTCGTACCGCTACACTGCAAAAAATAAATGCAACACATTTTTGGTCTGCTTTCATGAAAGAAAAAGCATCTATGCTTTACACAATTGTTTGAAAATGAAATTATCTAAAGTGGGAATTGGATACAGCTCTGTCCAATGAAAAGGTAGGATTTGCACTTTTTTAATAACCAATAAGTTAAGTTTTATTTAATTTATTATTTTATTGTTGCATAACATTTGATCGTAAAAATTTTATAAAGCGGCTTTCTTACAATTACAGAAAATAATTTAGCCCTATTGCATAAATTTCGTAGGAATTTGAAATAGTTTCATATATTGCAATTTAGAGCTAGCTGCATTCAGAGATTCATTAAATAAAACGCACCATTCTAATCTCACTGCCTTAATAATTTCAAAGGAATATTTCTAGATTTCTTTATTTTTTAAATTTATTAAGTGTCTATATTATTAAATATAAAGAAATAAGCTTATTTTTCAGCGTTTGAATCTCATTTGCTATCTTTTTCTGTGGTCTATATTGTGATATCCGATTACTGAACTATTTCCATTGATTTAATTATATAAAAATAAGGTATCTAATCCATGAAGAGTACTTTCTTTTTTAACAGTATATTTCAAACTGTTATGTGAACGAATACCACAGTAAATATCTTAAACACAATTTTAAAGTAAAAATCTGTAATCAGATGAATTTTTTTTTTTCAACAGCTTGCCATAGTTTAATGAAACCACATTTTCAAAATATTTATTATTTTTAAAATATGTTTTTAAATTAAATTTTTACATTATTTCAGCTCTTTATATTTTTTTTATTTAACCTCTAGGACTCGGCGCAGATCGAAGGAAAATATATCCCTCATTCGGCTACTTTTAGAGCACAGGAGATCATTTCTTTCCCCCACTAGAAAGACCAGTATGACCATTGACACTCCATGCAATATTGTTAAGACATTCATTTTACAATGGGGTGAGGGGAAGGGCTGCCGTTTTTTGGTCAATAATGATTCCAGTGTCAGAAAGGTCTCTAGATTTGGCTACATATTTTTCAATAATTTTTTTTCTAAATTCTTCCCTCCCACTTTTATTTGAATGAATTCTCGCTTTGAAGATCTTGTTTTGTTTTTATAATTATTATTCATTTTGTAATATGCAAGATTTCTTTTTCAAAGTAAGTTCTAAAATTAAAATAGATTTTCTACTCGAGTTGAAAGTACAGCATGTCAGGTACTAAGAGTAAAATTGATCTAAATGGGATATTTAATAATAATCATTTATGAAAAAAGGGCAGGGAAAATAATTTTTATTTGTTTCATTCGCAATTTTATTTTCATCTCCACAAATTACTCCATATAACTTCTTCTCAAACAAAGTGGTATGATATCAATTGTTTAAATATAAGAAAAACATTATACAAAGATTAATAATACAGTAGGAAATCGTTATTTGTGTGTTCAAGTAGTCTTAGAATTTTTTTATGATCAGTTCTTAATCCAGTCAACTTTTGTCAAGTTACTTGAAAAACAATATAAATATTTATTCAGTATTAAATATTAAAAAATTTAACATAACTGAAAGTTATATATTGCGTTAATTAACATTTAAAAGAAATAGGCAATAAAACCTTATATATTTTATAAACCATATTTTCAAGGAGTATATATATTAAAAGAGCATTTAATATGTCAAATGTGAACTGAAATGTTATTGTAATCTCAAAACTACATTTCTCTGAGATTGCATTGATTCGATCGTGAACTTTTTTATAATTTCGGTGCTTACTTAGTGCAGTAATAAATTATATGACCAGTTACAGATCGCTAAGTATGCATACTCTATAAAGTTTGAGATTAAGCTTACATAGTCAAATACCATAATGAATAATATCACCACATATTATCAAAATTATCCGACGAAACATGCAACAGGAGAACAAAATTTGAGGTAAAATAAATTAGAATTTTTTTCCTAAATATTGTACTTCCCAAATTGAAGCCTTGTTTAGTGTACAAAGAAATAACTATCCTTAAAGTCTTTTGAGTTCAAATATGAGAAAGTGTGATTGAAAAAAATGATGAAAGATTTCCAGGAAGGAAATGACAGTTTTTAACTTAAATGAATACGTTTAAAAGCTACTAAATAAAGCCAAAGTTCAGCAAACAAAGACAAAGCATTCAACTGATTTCTTATATTCCAATGAAAATAATTTTTTGCTGGGTTAAATGCATTTCTGAATCTTTAATGTTTAGACAAAAATTATTAATATATATTCTTGAATAAGTTTTGTCCCTAAATCAAACTGAAATCTTAAAATTTAAAAATGAAAAATTTGTTTTAAGAAATACTTTTTTTAAACGTCTGTTTTAAATATGCAAAAACGTGTTCTACTTTTTAAAACCTTTGGGCTCTTAAAACAGTCTTTTTTTCTGTTTATAGTATTTTCTTTCTAAATACGTTTTTTGATTCTCAACTCTCTGAATAATTATCATCAAAATTTTCTTCATCCAAATTTTTCATCACATTCTCAATCCCCATATACGTGAGATATTTTTGAGGCATTCTAAAAAATCCTAGAAACAAACACTAGAAAATTTGTTATCCCTAAACATCGCCAAAAATGTAGAATAAGAGCTTACAACTGATAACATTGGCGAAAAATATCCCCACCCAACTACGGACAATAGAACTCACTTTCTTGAATGGGTCGTGAAACTCCTTCCAGGAGAAAGAGGGGGAAAGAAGTGTCATTCGAATGCTCGGTACAACACTCGTACCGTAGCCGAAGTTAAAGGAATAAAAATTCCCGGTACAGCGTATGTACCGCCGATTGGAAAAGGTTAAAACTTAAATCAAAGAATAATATTATCTGTTTTATTCAAAAGATTTTCTAAATTGTGGAATATGAAAAAGATGTTTCAAGTATCTGGTTCTGGCATTGAAATGCCACATTCTGTTTACAAAATTTCTAACGAAGTATCATGGTGAAAATATTTTTCAAGAAAATGAACAATATTTTTTATAAATCATTTATAAAACATGATTAGTTATCTTTTGTATGATTTCAAGAAAATATTTTTAAACGATCTTTAAAAATAGCATTGACCTTTTGCTGTAATATAACACTCAACCTTAATTTTGTATTCTAATACACTTTTAATTTTATGCTATAGTTAACAGTGCGTTTTTGCAATTAATTTCTCTTCTAAGAATACTCATGATTTTATTACATGTTTTAACTAGGGATGTAACGAAGAGTAATTTGGCCGAATATCCGAATACCAAATATTCAGCCAAATTTCAGGCCGAATATCAAATTTTTAAAAACATTTCACTTTTGACTGTAAATGAAAAATATTCAAGATTAAACAGAATTGAATTTTTGTTGTTTGTGTATCTAAAAAAGTGTTAATACCTTTATGTATCTTTATAATATTTTAAATACCTTAATTCCGATAATAAGAAATGTGAATTCCTCTTCATTTTGGGATTGTTTCAAATATACAAAAGAGTCATCATTGCAAACAATGCAATGAAAACACAGAAGAAAATTGAATTAATATGTTAAAATTGCTAGAATTAAATTCCTATTTTGAAAAAGAAGTTCTAATAGGTAGGATGGAATGTGTCACTTAACTGGTGGAAAAAAATGCGGAAAAATTTCCAAGATTCACAAATTTAGCAAGAAAACAACTTTAAACACCTGCAAGCATAATATCGTGATTTTTTTTCTAAAGCTGGTAATCTATATTAAACCATATGGAAATGATTTTTAACATTATTAAATATACTTATATGGCCTACTATGCAACTTAAAATTGGATAAATGTTAATTTTTTTTAATAACAAATGCACCGGAATTTAATTCTACTATATTCTTTATTAAATGTATTTAACAAAACATTTTTAAAAACATTTCATCCTGAATTTATTCTGCCGAATATCTATTTAGTATTCGGCCAGAAAGAATATTTGGGAAAGGGACTAATAGGCCTAATACTGAACATTCGTTACATCCCTAGATGGTATTATATGTGTATGAAACCAAACGGAACAGACTTCCTGAAAATGCCGAAAATTATTGTTCTTTTGTCATAATTTCAAGCTTTACAATGATAAATTATTTGCAACTTTATTAAATACACCTATGCACTATGTAACTTAAAATTGGGTAAATATTAGGAGAATTTTGGATAATAAATGTACCGAAATGTAATTCTGCAATATTCTTTGCTAAATATGCATTTAAAAGTGCATAAAAAATTACTATCCTGAAAATAGTCTGCCCAATATCTACTTAGTATTCGGCAAAAGGGGCTGCATTGACCGAATAATCGCTACAACCCTAGTTTTAAGTATAATTTTACAAAACTGAATTAATTTTACGTCTTGAGAAAAACTATTGTCCGAAACTATCTCCAGTGAAGGCGGATTAAATAATGTTGGACAACTGTACTTAAACAAGAAAGATTAGAAAACACTGGCATATCTTAATTAATTTAAGAATTTTCTAACTAATAACACCGGGAATTTTTTTATATTTTTATTTTAAACGTATATAAAAATCTGTTAATTATTTTTTTTCGAGGCACTGCTCATGAAACTTTATCATTTCACATTACATTCAACAAGAGTATTTCAAAAACTGAATTGTAATTGCTCATTGTTAAGAGTTATTATACCATCTTACTTTTTCTGATTTCATTAAAGTATGTACTAATGAAAATTGTAAAACATATTGAGTTTTTGTTTTTGCATTTCATGATTCGCCCATTTTTCTAAAAATAAAATATCGTTCTATTCTAACTGATCTCTGAGATTCCTTAAAGTTCGGCGTATTTTAAGTTTATATATTTCAATTTAATTCGGGTGATAATTAAAAATAATCAATCTCCGTATCTTTCTTGTGAAATAATCTGAAGAAGGTTTCAGAATTATCTGAATTTGGTAAGCATCTTCTGTTTAAATGTTTTTGGAACAATTATTCGGAACTTTTATCATTCCTACTTGAAATCGTACAAATCTAAAAAAAATGTAACAGTTAAAAAAAATGGAGACATTTTTTTATAACAGACTATGGTTTTTCATGAGAATATGGAAGAAAAAATTATTCTAATTAATAGTTATCAATAATTGACATTAAATATTGCATTTTTAGCTATTAATATTTTATCATATTTCATTATTTACTAATAAATCTCTCTCTCTCTATTATCATTTCGACACGTATGTCACATTGAAAGTTGATTAGAACATAAAACATTTTTTATTAAACAGCAGTGCGCAAATTAATTTTACTGAGAAGAATCCTATTTCCTTTCCTTTTATACAATAAATCCATCAGTTCTTTCAATACTAAAATAATATTCATTAGTATTTAAAATCATTGAATTCAAAGCGTCCTAACTATTAATAAAAAAGTTACCATGTTTAAAATTATCCGAAATTGTAACATTTTAAAATGTAATCTTACTTATTAGTTCAAATCTATAATTAAACATGCGTGATATCTTCAGATGTGATCCAAACTATTATTTAAAACTTTTTCATATATTTCTATCATAAATCAATTCCCTAGATGAGACTTTTACCAGATGACTAAGTTTGGAATTTCAAATTCTTACTCCAAGAAGAATACAATCAATTACTGAAATCAAAATACATTAGAATTTTGCGAATCCACTATTTTTCTTATTGCTGAAACAAAATAAATATAAATAAAATAATTAAATATCTAAAAATGTAAAACTGAAAGTTTATTGGTTAAAGCAGAACTAGAAAAAAAGTTAATTGGAAAACTAAGCTACTGGATTCTAACTTTATATCACAAAGTTTTGCGAAAAATAATCAGCCACGGAATAGTGCTTAAAAATGAAGTTCGTAATAAACGAAACTAGCCTTATTATTAACTGAGTACGTCAATTAATTTTAAAATAGTAACTTTTTATTAGCTTTATCAGCGAATTTTGTATTAGTTGAAAGCATTTATTGGAACAAAAAATCATGAAACAATTTGGAAAATAAAGAAACAACAGCTTAAAAGAAATGTATTAGTATTTGCACGAAATTTTGATGCATACACATAATGAAAATAATCTGAATGTTTTGTGTCTAATGAAGTTAATAATTTGAACTTCCTACATTCTATTGTTAAAAAATAATAAAAATAGAGAAATGACTCCAAAAATATGAGCTTCAATGAAGATTATGTTTTTATTTTGATGATGCATAATTCTATTTAATTTGCAATAATTGCATATTATTTCGCTAATTTTAAAGTATACTAGCTGCATGGCCCCGCGTTGCACGGGCAATCTTGAATAATGGGATATTGCCAGGCGGAGAGAAGTGTGATCACGTGAGGTCTCGGGATCCTTTTTTTTTCATATGCCCGGATCCGTTTTTTTCAACAAATATTGTCACTTACTTTCCGCAACAAATGTAAATATTCTTTCAAATCTAGTCTTCTGATTACTTAATTTTCATATTCCTGCCTCTGGTTTATTTTTTCTACAAATACTGTCACTAACTTCCTCCCAAAACGCAAACATACTTTGAATCCTATATTGTTTAATGAAAATTTTTAAATCCAACTTTTTAATTACCTTATAGCTAATAACCCAGCGTTTCTCGGAATCCACATTTTTTCATATGCCCGCCTCTTTTTTTCCCCTACAAATATTGTCACTAAGCTTCCCCAACAAATGTAAATCTGTTTTGAATCTTCTCTTGTTGGATTAAAACTTTCAGTTCTAGCCTTTTTACTACCTTCGAACAGTATCATTTTAATCGAAACGCGAGAATTCTTAAGTTTATAAATTAAAACAGGTTCACATGATATTTGTTTTGCAAAAGAAAAAATAAAACGAAATGAAAAACAAAAGCCATAAACGATTTAATAGTACATCAAACTGATATATTAAACACCAGAAACATATTTTCGTCTTGCAAAAGAAAAAATAAAACAAAATGAAAAACAGAAACCATAAGCGATTTAATAGTACATCAAACTGATAAATTAAACAATAGAAACATATTTTCGTCTTGCCCGTATTTGAATAATAATGAGAAAAAAATAAAGCGGTTACAAATGAATAAATATTTTCCCCTACGAACGTAAATGTTGGTGAAACACCGTACGACAAAAAAAAAGAAAGAAAGAAAATGCAGGAAAACGACTTTTTTAACCCGATGTTAATAAATAAAAACTTCAAAACGCGGAAGCTCCATAAAAAATTTAAAAAATGAAACCTTTTATACAAACCTGTTATAAGAACAACCGATGTGACAGACAGTTATAGGAGCTGTCTATAGATGGCGGCACAAAATTTCAGTCATTTATACGTTTTTAATTAATATCTTTTCAACTAATAATAATTTCAGAATTTCAATGGTTGAAATGGATTCCTAGAATTATTTCCTCTCTTTTGGTACTTTCTGATTGTTTGAGGATTCAGTGGTTCGTGAGAAGATAGCTAGATATAGATAGATACATATTTCTGTTTACCTTCAGATTTTAATAGTTAAGATATTTAAGTTAATTATAGGTCATTGAAGAATTTATTAATAATAACATAATTTCTAGAGAACATTATCTTCTAGTAGTTACAAAGATGGATCTAAGATCATAACTAGAAAGTGAATCTGACAAAATTAATGGAAAAGTAGATTTTAGAAACTACTTTAAGCCAAATTAACTGAAGTTTCATTCTGTAATTTAAAACAATGGAAATAATTGGCAACGCAATGAAAATGAACTGCGTTTTATTACAACAAAAGGAAAGTAATGTTTCTAATTATATTTAAAAACTAGCTGTTACCCGCGACTTTCTGCGCGAAGAATTTGAATTATTAATTTTTTTAATTCCCGAATGTAAATGTTTCGTTACATATTGAAACGGGAAATTAAAAGTTTTGATTGTTGATAATACATAATTGGACGATTAAGAGGAGTGTCTGCTGATATAGTTAGGTAATTTATTTATCTATGCTAACACACTTTTGTATACGACGTTTTTTGTTTTACGTTCTTTGCACGGATGTAGAGTTTTTGTGGACTGGACACACGTGAACACTCCACATATAGTTGCCCATGCGAAAAATATGGTTTTTCCAACCGTACGCCTGCTCCTTTGAGTGTCTGCCTCTGAGCCTGGCATATGCTAATTTTAAAGGGAATTGTTACCTTTTGAACTGGGATGGTAAATTCTTCAGTGTTATAGGAATGCGTGGAATTAAAAAACTCTCTCCTCTCGCTTTGAGAGCCATAACAGTAGCTGGCACGAAGTTTTGACCTAGGTATGTAATTTGTAACCGTGCGTCATTGCGCAGTCTCGGTACATCCAGGTTACGTGTCAATAGTTCTGGAACACCGACGTTTAATCTCAGCTTGTCGGAAGGTACTCCTGACAATTCTAAGGAGTTTAAGAACTCTACAGGACATGTGATGTTACTTGTTATTGCCATTACCGTATCTACAGTTAGATATTCTATAATACATCCCTCCATTTGTGAAGTAATTATTTTTTCATTTATCTGATCTGAACTTTCATTAATCAGTGCCAAATTTACCCATTCAACAACCAATCTCTATTCCTCGTATTAGCTTGTAGGGCAGGAAAAACCTTGCATATCAGTTCCTCTGTACTATGGATAATTTCGAAAACTTCCCAATTTCATACTCTGTTTGAATCTCTAGCAATCGCCAAATCTATTTGGCAACTGTATGAAGCGCCAAGTTTGAATCAGTTCTTTCTTTAATAAACAAAACGTTGAATTCCGTGTTCTTTGGGTTTGTATAATCTTTTCTTTTGAAGAAAGCTCTTAAAGCATTAAAATTCGAAATGGAACTATTGTAATTAGCTAAATCGTTTGGTTTAGAATTTAACCACCAGTGATTATCCAAATCCTTTGATCACAAATTTAACTACCAAACAAATCTTGGATGTCGATAAAAAGAGCGATATGGAATAATTTTGGCAAACTTTCCACTAAATTAGGCTCTTATTTTAAGTAAACATTGAACGCTACAACAATAGAAATAATAAATTTAATATTTTCAAAGTATTCTTAAGACATACCATTAAAAAGCTCCACTTTAAGCATTAATTAATATCCTCAAACAGAATGTTGAAATTTTCAAAATTCCCTTGGCTTAACATTATCACCGGAAGTGGAAGTTAAACGCGGAAGTCCTACTTACATGCAAATAAACAAACCAGAAGACTTTAATACACTGTTTGAATCTCTAGCAATCTCCAAATCTTTTTGGCAACTGTATCAAGCGCCAAGTTCGAATCGGTTCTTTTTTTTGTAAACAAAACTTTGAATTCCGTGTTTTTGGGTTTATGTAAACCTTTTTTTAAATCTGTTAAAAAAACTCTTCAAGCATTAAAATTCGAAATGGAACTATTGTAAATAGCTAAATCGTTTGGTTTAGAATTTAACCTCCATTGATTATCCAAATCGTTTGGTTACAAATTTAACCGCCAAACAAATCTTGGATGTCGATAAAAAGAGCGATATGGAATTATTTTGGCAAATTTTCCGCTGAATTAGGCTCTTATTTTAAATAAACAATGAAAGCTATAACAATAGAAGTATTAAATTTAATATTTTCAAAGTTATCTATCAATAGATCTCTGTCCCGGCGTCTATTTTGCAGATATTATTCCGTAAATTAATTATTTATTTCTTTTCTCAGCAAGATCAAGTGATGCTTGATTCGGCATGTTTACGCATTTTTTAATGATCACGTGACATTGAAAAATAAAGTAGTAATCTTCATCGAGAATCGCCGAGTCAATGGTCTTTGTTAATTATTTAATTGTTTTCTGTAGTCAAAAATATTGAATTTATGATAAAATCACATATCCTATGACCGTTCTTAGGTTTCAAGCTACAACTCTGCCAATTTTCATCCAAATGGGTTCGGTAGTTTGGTCGTGAAAGCTTAACAGACAGACACACTTTCGCATTTATTATATTACTAGCTATTACCCGGGACTTCGTGTGCGAAGAATTTGAATTATTCTTTTTTTTAATTCACGAATGTAAATGTTTTGTTGCATTTTGAAAGGGGAAAGCAAAAGTTCTGACGGTTGATAATACTTAATTGGACGGCTGATAGGAGTGTACTGTACATGCATGCTGATATAGTTATGTAAATTGCTAATATACTTTTGCATACCACGTTATTTGCACAGATGTAGAAGTTGTGTGGGCTGGACACACGTGAACACTCCACATATAGTTGCCCATGCGAAAAATATGGTTTTTCCAACCGTACGCCTGCTGCTTTGAGTGTCTGCCCATGAGCCTGGCAAATGATATTTTTAAAGGGATTTGTTACCTTTTGAACTGAGATGATAAATCTTTCGGTATTATTGGAAGCCGTGGAATTAAAACAATCTCTCTTTTCCCTATATCAGTCATAACAGTAGCTTTCATGATGTTTGTACCTAGGTGTGTAATTTGTAACCGCGTGACATTGCGCAGTCTCGGTATATCGAGGTTACGTATTAGTAGTACTGGCAAACCGACATTCAATCTCGGCTTGTCGGAAGGTGCCCCTGACAATTCTAAGCTGTTGAAGAGCTCTACAGTATATGATGTTCCTTGTTAATGCCCATTACCGTATCTACAGATGGATATTCTGTAATATGTCACTGTGAAAATTAAATAAAACATCAAGAGAATAATTCAATAATGTCATTGGATCACTGTGTAACTGTATTAAAAGCTGTAAATGCTACGACAACAGGAAACCAGAAGTGTAAAGTCTCCTTTGTTGTTTATTGTGAAATTAAGCAATATTTTCTTATATTAACTTTTACACTAGCAGAAGCCCGCGCGCGAAACAATAATTTCGCTTGAATTTATTTCTATAAGAATAAAAAGCATTATTAGAAATTACGTTACAAAAATATTTTGAAACCTTAATAACAATCAGAGAAATCATTTCATCGCCATGTAATTAATAGCATTAAAACGATCATTTTCTGGTCTTTAAAATGGCATAAAAATAATTGTTGCCTAATAAATATTGCAGAAGTTATTGTCAAAAAATATCTAAGCATTAGGCTTAAAAGCGGCTAATTTTCGTTATTTAATTAAATATCTTAAGAACTAATTAACTCTGAAAGTTGAAATTAGCAATTTTGACCTAGAAACATGCTCTAGAATGTCGTGTGTAAATTTCATGTCGCTACCGTTCACCGTTTAGGAGGAGTTTTTGTGACTGACCGACAGACAAATATATGTAATTTCTGCCTTATTTTATAGATATTTATAAAGATAAACAAAATATTCAGAAATAAAGGTAAATTAGTTCAAAGTCTAACCGTTGCCTAGCAACGGATTAGCTATAAATTTGCGTTATTTCCAAATCGTCTGCACGTAATTAAAGTTATTAAACTTTAAAAAATTAATAAAAATTGAAGGAAAAATGTCACAGAAAATAAATTTTTGTCATTGAAAAGGTAAAATTTTGAACTTTAAATGGTATAAAAGTAATGTTTATCGGACAATTTGTTCCGAAGTTACAGCGGAAAAAAGGATCACGTGACAGTTTATTTTAAAAATAATTTATTCCACATGTTTTCTCATTCCTGAAGGATCATGTCACAGTTGATTGAAAAATAAAATAATCTTCATCACGAATAGCGGAGTCAATGGGCTTTGTTTTTTAATTACTTAATTTTTATCTATAGTCAAAAATAATTAATTTGACGTGATTTCACCTACCCTATGTCCGTTCCTGGGTTTCAAGCTGCAACTCTGCTAATTTTCATCCACATCGGTTTGGTAGTTTTGCCGTGAAAGCGTAACAAACAGACAGACACACTTTCGCATTTATTATATTATTAAGGATTAAGGATTAATTTTTTAAAATTTATTAAATTGAAAACGCAATATCTTAATGATAGATTTGAAATCATTAAAAGATAATCGGTTTGTAAACCAGTGTGCAAAAACTGAGTTACCGCGATTATTATATATAATGACCGGTTATTATGCGTAATTACCATGGTGTTTATGTATAATAACCGATTAAAGGTCCGGTAATTATCTTATCTAGCTCTTATTACTTCTAAAATAACAGACATAATAAAATTAAATTAAATTGGTTTGCTAATACAAAGCTTGGGCGATTTTTAACACTTATTTATAACTTTCTTTTTTTTAAACCCCCATTTTTTTATGATTTGGCATTAAATCTTATAATTTGAATCAGTGATCTTTAATTAGTTTTACGGTACACAATGCTTACAATTTTATCGTACTTTACTTCACCTAAAAATTTAAATAATTAAAAACATGCTCCACGAGATTCCATGAATTTACGATTTTAACACTCAGACCTAAATTATAACCACTGAACTATTTGTTTTGTTTCAAAACGGGCTATTAGAGAGTCTTTCCGATCGATGCTATTTTCTCTTTTCTTTGCGAGTTTAAGTAACGTGAAGTATGAATAAAATTGATAAAAAACGTGACGCTATCTTGAACAGACTTCGCACTGAACACAGGAGAACGTCGTCTTCTTCTGGGTGAACCAGCCTCTTACTTGTTCTCTCTACCTTGTCAGTTAAGTACAACCTTATTGAAAGTCCTAATTTTCAAATCCAGCGTTCGTAACTTTTTAACTCGACTTCACGTACATTAACCACATTGATTGATCGATACCTTTAAATTTACCTTTTTCCAAATTTTAAAAATCATTGGATTTTATTATCAAGTTTAGAATGTCATTTTAGACCATTTTACAACTTATTAAATTTTCCCTTTTAAAGATAAGCATGTCAAAAATTTACATTTTGCATTCTTACTTTTACAGAACTCGTTTAACGATATCAGTTTATCACTTTCCATTATTTTACTAACTTGTTTGTTGGTAATATTTGTAATTTAATTAATTAATTGTAATTTTCCATTTCCCAGTATTTTTGTTACCAAAGAATGTTCACAACTTTTGCATACATCAATAAACTGCAAATCTATCGTGGTAATGACAGAATAAAAATGAAGCGATCTTAAAAATTATACAAATATGAGACATAAAATAATTATAACAGTTGCAAATCATGTAAATAACTGTGTGTTTCAAATGTTACAAAAAAAGATCACAGGAAAACATGAAATTTTGGAAATTAAACCTAATGATCTATTTGATGAAATACAGTAAAGTTATTACAGTTGACCGGCAGTACTTCACTTTCCACTTTTTAAAAGAAAAAAATTATTGTTCTGAGTTAAGGAATTACTGATTTACCAAAAGCAACAATAATGAAAAGAAGGTGAGTGTTTCGCAGAGTGTTTGCAAAGCCTTCCAACAAAAAAAGTTGTACATTCCTTTTACTGAAATGCCTTTTAGTCGCTTTGAACTTTTCGGTTTTTAGGGGACGCACTATCTAGTCTTGGCCCAGTCTATCCATGACATAGTATTTATTCCTAATGGTGCCTTGGAATACTTTTCCATGACTGCTCGACACTTTTAAACACGATCCAGTCCTACGTCTAATCCAGAGAGCTATGAATTGGACATTCGAACACTTGACTTGGCTTCCATGTTACCCGAACATGAACTACTGGACTTTCTTTTCTGAGAATTCATGGAGCTGCTGGTGTACGAGACACTTGAGACCTTCACCGAAGACCTCGTCGAGTGTATGTCTTTTACTGCGTACAAGATCAAAGGCACCTTATTTCAAAGGCCAAGGCAATCCTTTCTTTTTCGATGTGGGCTCTTACTGAAGCCTACGGAAGCTGCTTTGAAACATACTTGAAGCATTTCTATGGTGCGGCTGGGACTGATCCATACACAATTCATATTATTATGTAATAAAGAATTCAACTAAGTGGAGTGAATAGGTTTTTCTTTTATTCTTCCAGAATGACTGCACAGCGACTGCAGGTTCTATAGTAAAGCATTTTGTCTTGATGTCTATTGACACTCTCTCTTGCTGTTGTCTCAAATGTTCGTAGTAATTCTCATTTCGGAATGCCAAATATATTTTGGGACTATGTCCAATTGAAATAAACTGTCAACAGCTGCTAAAGTATTTCATTTTTATGTTGAAAGTAAGTGAAAAGTTGATTTGTGCTTGCTTAAAAAACGCTGATTGCACTTGTCACCAGAAGAAGTTATGTCCTTTCATAATGCTATTTTTTATGAATGAAATGGAATTTTAAAAGCAATTTTCTGTAGGAATATCTCTGTCGTTTTCTGCCATTCTCTCATAAAGTTCTGAGAAGAAACACATTTTTTAAATAAAAATTACTTGCAAAAGTCATCTATCTCTTGGAGCACCTTAATCACTACTGTATCAACCTTTAATGCCCTTTTAAAATCAAATATCATTTAAAATTAATAAATGACAAGATTTTTCATTATGAAGATGGCATTGAAATTTCAAATTATAGGAAATAGTCTAGAGCAGCTGATAAAGGATTGAAAAAATTATTTGACTTATGTTTTTTGCAGGTAAAGTGACATCAAAGAACAAAAAAATCGCTGTCATTGGTGCCTGATTTTTCGAATTGGTCTCGTTGGCGGCTTTGGAAGAGGAAGGAGGCTTCGATCCAGTTTGCCTTGAAAAAACTGACAAACCAGGAGGCACTTGGTGCTATAGAGAAAAACCCGAAGATGGTGTCGGTTCCACAATGACCTCGACGATCATCAACCACAGCAAAGAACTAGGAGCGCTTAGCACTTTCCCGCCAAAGAAAGAAAGCAACGATTTCATGAGGCACCACGAAATTTATGAGTACATAATGGATTACGCAACTTCCAGAGGTGTTTTGAAATACATCCGATATAAGATGGAGGTGTTAAAAGTGAAGAGATGTGACGATTACGAAGAGACGGGTAAATGGACAGTAATAGTGAAGAACAGGCTGCCGGGAGGAACATCAACGGATGTGTACGATGGAGTCTTGGTTTGCATCGGTCACATCAACAGACCCAAAATGCCCTCCTATCCAAGTCAAGACTTATTCAAGGTGGAAATTATGCACACCTATAGTTTCAAAGATGTGGCACCTTATAAAGAAAAGACAGTCGTCGTGGTTGGCATAGGATGCTCTGGTTTAGATGCAGCTGTAGAGACTAGCAACGTTGCAAGGCAAGTAAATATAATGCAAATAAAACACATTTATACTCACATGCTTATGTTATAAGGTAAATTTTACGAATCTCGTATTTTGGAGTCAACGTAGAACGTCACAACATGTATCGTACAATGTTTTTTTTAAATTTAAAACTCTCATTTTGTTATATCTACTTCTAATTCGAATTCTCACGACAGATAATTACAATTTCTAAGTATAATTTATCAAATTATGGATAAAATTAAATTTATAACATGTTTTGATGGTCAGGATTGTGTGGTGGTAAGGTCTTGACTTCGGGACGGAGAGTTTTAGGTTCGAAATCCGAATTCCACCGAAGAACCTCCGTGTATGTGCCTCTGGGGCTCGTTAAATCTGAGATCGAAGGTCAAGCATCTTCCCACTGTTCTGGTGCGAAAGCGTGGCGAGGGCATGTCGGCTGAGGTGTCTTCCTCGCCGCTAGACCACAGTTAAAAAGTAAGAAGTCTGACCAATTATAGCTCTCGAGTTACTTCAAAATAGGATTTAATTATAACTAAACTAAACTATAAAACATATAAACTCATGAAGATTTGAAAACTAACCTTTATTTTTTACTTAAGTCAGCTATCATGCGTTTTGTTATTCAATCTTATGAGTTTTTTCTCTTGGTTTACTTAAAATTAAAATGATTAATTTCTGAAGAATTTATCTATTTTCCGGATATTGTAAAACCATCTGTAATCACTAACAAATGCTTAGTTTTTATAATTTACTTGCACTTACAATGCATAGTTAGAGTCAAAAAACGAAATTTCAAACATCATTCGGAAACTGTTATTCTTATGTTTAAACAATAGGTATCATTTCTAAAGAAATGCAATTCTCTGAAAGCTCTTACACCTAAGTATGTCGTAAGGGATCTTCTATATGTTGAAATACTGACTTTCTTTAAAATTTCAACGATAACTATAATCTCACCTTGGTGAAGTTAGACTTGATGTAAAATTTAGCTAAACTATTTCATTGATAGACTTATGATATGCTATGCTTTAATCACGAGAGCGATATCTTTACTTTGACAGTATGAAGCTACAATCTTGTATAAAAAGATAATAGATGATTTTTAAGGTTACATTTTAAAAGCAATTCTAAGCATTTACTTCATATTATCTATTATCTTTCCCATATGGCGTAGAATTACTATCTGAAATTTAATGCAAAAATGTAACTATAGGGGCTATTTATGTCGTTTAAATTGCACTATAACCTGAATTATTGTAATTTAAATAATTTATTTTCCATTTAGAAGATAAAATTGCAATGCTACCGATTGATTGCAAATTTTTATAATATATACGTAGGAATTCGAAATGTTACAGAACTATTCCATTGGCTTTCTGTCGAAGTTCAGCTATGAGCATTTTGATTAAAGTCAAAAAGAATGTATTTCAATCTAACTTCATAAAATGGGTTCAATGAAAGAGATGATCAGCAACGTTTTTATAGAAAAAATAAATCAGCATTAAAAGCTATATAAACAAAAACAACTAAACGAATAGGGGCTTATCGTTTCTATTGCTCGTTTTAAAAAGTTTAAACTGAATTGCTGTAAGAGTAAGAAAAACTTTTATAATGTTTAGAAGTTATTTTCATAATGCAGAAAAAATCTATACAGTGGATGGAAATTTATTAGTGAAACTTAGTGGCATGAATAACATAAAACGAAATCAACATGTTTAACTTATGCCACACCTTAATTCTAATTCTAACCTAACTATTTATAAATGATACCATCCATCCAAATCTACGCGCAAGTGCTGGGACGCTTAGTAGAATGCCGTGCGTTAATCAGTGGTATATAGCTATGTAGTAACGGTAAACCAAAACAATATCTGCATGCTACACATTCTAAAAGAAAGCCTGGGTGTGAGAAAAATTGCATGGCGACGGATTCCGCTCCAGTTAACCGAAATGCAAACATGATTTCATTTCAAACATATAGAAACCACTTCGTGGCATTCACTACGGGACTGCATTAGGGATTCTTAAAGAGACAGACCGGCAACAGAAATGGTAGCGATTTCTTCAGGTATTGTACGGCTTCCACATTACTGGCAACAGGTTGTTCACAAAGGTAGCATCTATAACGAAAAAATATAGAAGTTTCGAGCAAGTACCTATATTATATCAGCTGTAATTAGCTACGGCTGTAATTTAATTTACAACGCTTGTACAAATTAAAAATAATAAACCGTTAATTTTTTTATTTCTAAAATGTTAAGGAGAATTCGAAATAATTCGTAAGATTTATTCATCGCATATTGTTATAAAATTAACACATTAATTAAGAAAAGATATTAAATTTTTCTGTTTTTGACTTTAATTATTTATTTATTAGCCGACTTCTGTGACCAGCTGTTCGCCGTGAATATGATTTACATTGAAGTTCAGACAAGGATAGATGTTTAACCAATATTCTTTTAGTGGCCTTTCAACCTGTTCTGTTCATTTTCCACATAAATTTCCCAAATGGAGTCAAATGCCTTACCATGCCATGTAACATCTAATCGCACGTTGTCTTGGCCATCTTCACTTTCTTATTCCTCTTACAAAATATGCATTTTATTTCAACATTAAAATGGCGCAACACATTTCATGGCCAACGGCATGTTAGCTGGTTTAAAAATGCTGATAAAAAGAATGAAACTATAGCAACCATGATCTTTCAGCCTACTAGATACATTTCTTATTATAAGTAATACCTCAGAGAGCTTAATTTACAGATACCACAAAAATTTTTATGAATAAGAAAGTAAAAATAGTATATTAGAACATTACCTCAGCCTTTTACAATGAAAGAGAAACACGCAATTAAATATTTGCTTAAACAATGGAAACGGTTTGAATTGCTATTAACTTGTAGTACAATTTTTTCTCCGATTTCAATGACATTTAAAAATATTTTTGGTCATAATTCACAACAATACATTTCATTGTCGGAACGCAATTAGAACCGTTTTCATTGTTTAAACAAATATTTAATTGCGTGTTTCTCTTTCATTGCTGAAAGCTAAGATATGTAAAAATCTTAATACATTTTGCTTTCACATTTTATTTCATCAAAATTTTTTGGAATCTTTAAACCAAGCTGTCTGGGATCTTAAGTATATGATGAAATATATCCAGTAAGCGGAATGATTATGGCTGCTAAATTTTCATTCTTTTTTCAGTATGTTTTAATACAGCAAACATGCCGCTGGTCATAAAATGTGTTGTGTCTGGTTAATGTAGAAATCAAATGCATATTTTGCAAATGGAATAAGATAGGGGAGATGGCTCTGAAAATTTGCAATTAGATTTTGCATGACATGTTCAGTTAATTAACTCCAATAGGGATATTTACGTAGACCATGTACAGAACAGATCTAGGCCTCTAAAAGAACATGGGTTAAATGTCTCCTATGATCTGCTAAAATTATTAAGGGGACCATGAATATAAAATTATGCAAGATTCAATTGAAATTATTTTACCGGCGAACAAGCTGGTCGCCGAAGGCGGTTAGTTTAAAATATAATGAAAGTTTCAAAAAAGAAAGATTAACAGAGATATATAACTGTTGTTTGTTCATAAAGAAATCCGCTTAAGCGAAATACCAGTTGGTACCTCTTTGTTCAGAGACAAACATTGTTTTTTTTTATTTCAGGCATACGTAAGCACTCGATCCGGAGCACGTGTGATCAATCGTGTTGGTCATCGTTGTTTGCCATATGACACAATACTTTTTCGACCATACCTGTGCCAAATGTTAAACATTTTACCGTATCAATTTCTCAGCTGGCTTTTGGAAACAGATTATCTCGATTTATAATTAAATCAGAAAATGTACACCGTCAAGCCAAATCATTGGGTACTTTCGAAGGACCCAGTTCTTAACGACCACTTTGGATCGAAATTACTTTCCGGTTCCATCGTACAGAAGCCAAATATCCAACGATTTACAGAAAATGGCGTCATTTTCGAAGGCGACAAAGAAGTCACCGAGTTCGATGTTGTCATCATGGCCACCGGGTACACATGGAAATTCCCCTTCTTAGAGGAAGACATCTTGGAGAGGGAAGAAGGCAGAATCAACCTCTACAAGTGGATGTTTCCACCTTATCTGCCTCATGCAACGTTGGCAATCATGGTCTTCATTCTTACGTTTGGGCCTGAATTTCCTTCAGGGGAACTGCAAGCCAGACGGGTGACTCAGATCCTCGCGGGTAAATGCAAACTTCCGTCTAAAGCAGTAATGTTCAAGGATATTAAAAAAAGACATAAGAACAACGTGTGAAGATACGGGTCAATCGACAAGACCACTATTCGAGTGGATTGTATACAGTACTGCGATGAAATAGCCTCTCAATTTGGGGCAAAGCCTAATCTCTTTAAGATGCTCTTTATAGATACAAAATTGCTTCTGAAAATCCTTTTTGGGCCTAGCGTTTCTTACCAATATCGACTTGAAGGTCCCCATTCTTGGGAAGGAGCTAGAGAAGCCATTATCACAACCATGGACAGAGTTCCCCTGACGAGTATGGCCCATGACGAAGAAGAATACGGAAGAAGTGTACAACAATTTCTTTAAGAGAATAATACAAGCATTATTGTTACTTTTTTGCCTTGTAAAGAAACCCTTTTAATTTAAAAAGTTGCCATTACTTCAAATTTTTACGAAAGTTCGGCGTGAAAATTAGTATTAATAAGATATTTTGTACTTCTTATTTTCAGGAATAATTCTGTAAAGATAATGTTCTATATTACATTATCTACTTCAGAGAAAATGTAATTGATGCAAAAGAGTCCCAAGGGTAATAAAAGGATAAATAGATTGGACAAAACGTGAGATATTGTGAAGACGAAGGAACAAATGAATCGCTAACTGCAGAAAGAGAAAACTCCATTGCACAAATCCCTTTTTTAATCAAAAATGTACATGAAATTTGTATTAGAAGACAGCCTCACACTTTTAGAATAAAATTAAATTAAATCTTGCTTCACCAGGAACGATAGTAAACAGTTATTTTTTATGGCTTCTGTAAAATTAGTATTTTGTGACTTGTTCCCTTTGTGTGGTTAGTGATTCAAATATCATAACGAGGAAACTGTTACGCAGTAGGATTTAAGAACTGTAATAATAACTGGTTAAATTACTGTAGTTGTTTCATATTTGTGACTGTATGTATTGTGATATGCAGGCCGGATTCAGACATGTAACCTGAAACCATAGGATGTCTTCATAATAAATAATTAATCTCCAATAGCATAATCCTTTGTGTGATAAAAGAAACGTAACTAGAGTTGACTCAATATGAAGACACAATGTGACATGGCGGCAGCTGTGGAAATTCCCATTTTGGAGTACGTAAATCAATTTGTAAATGAACTTTCTTTTCACTTTTAAAGTTTGATTTATATTACTTTGATTAAAATTAGATTTTTTCCTTAAGTACAGTTTACTTTTATTTCAAAGATGGAAGCAAAGTCGCCATTAATTTTAAAGTTAGAAGGTAGTTCTTCTAAAAAATTGGGAAAAAAATAAGCAAAGATTATTCTTATACTTAGAAGCCTCAGTTAAAATAAATAAACCGGATAAGCTAAAAGTACCCCTGTTGTTAATTGCTATAGGAGAAGAATGTTTAGATGTATATATAACAGTTTTGCTTTAAGTGTTGAGGACTAACAAAAATTCGTTCGATATAGTTATAAAAGCTTCCATGAATATTTTCCACAAAAGAAAAATTCTCTTATTGCTAGATAAAAATAAATTCTTTAATAACGTTCAAAGAGTAAACTAAAGTGTTGATTCTTTCGACACTAATTTAAATGTCTTAGCTAAAGATTGTGATTTCAAAACTCAAGAAGAAATTTAATAAGAGATCTTTTGATTATCGGTATAAAAAATAAATTACAGAAAAACTTTTGAATGAATCAGATCTAGGTTTGGATCAGACTGTGCAAGATTGCTGAGCAAAAGAATCTAACAATTAGCAAATTCAGATTATGAATCATCACGAAACTCTGCTGTTAATCCCGTGAAAGGAAAGACAAGCTCGACCTCTTCATATGACACAAACAAACGGGGGGGGGGGAAATAAACCCCTCTTAAATCATATATAGAGAAAAAGGGGTAAATCAGTAGTAAAGCGCAGATGTTCGAAGTGTAATATGATTCATGGGTTTAGAAAATACCCCGCTTTTGGAAAACGATGCCACAATTTTCATAAATTAAATCATTTAGCAAATGCTTACAGAAATACGAAGATAAATCAAGTGGATAATGCAGTTAATGCTGTCGATTACGAAACTGAAAGTAGCGAAAAAAAATTTCGGTTGTTGATAGAATTAATTCCGTGTGGAAAGAAAATTATATGCATTAATAAAACGAAAAAACCGTGTAAAATATATACAGGAGCAGAAGTAAATATTCCTCCTTTTTCAAAATTCAATATCTTCCAAAGGAAAGAAGTTATAAATAAAACGTATAAAAGTCTGAGGTCGTATACAGAAATTAGTTGAATGTTTTAGGAACTTGTGAATTTCTTTGTACATATGGCGATGAAGCTGAAGTCTTAGAATTTATATTGCAAAACAAAATTCAAGCGTGTTAATAGGCTTGGATTCTTCTGAAAACCTAGGATTTTTAAATATAAATAAAATGATTTCAGTTATTTAAAATGTAGATTTTTAACCCTCCGAGCGACTAATAGGTCCGAGCCAAGCTTCTCAAACATATCTCTCTGCTTAGTAATGGGTTCCTTCAAGAAATATCACCCGTCACACAAGAGGTGTTTGAAAAAGAAACACGTGAATCCCCCTCCCCTCATTGCTATCTGTGGGAGGTCTAATTATCTCAGCGGGGAGAGTTTTTCCCCGCTTCTTATCGCTAATAGATCCCTCTTACTTCCCATATTCCTTTCACTTAAACAAATTGTAGTTTCACACTAAATCCTCTGCTCCTAATGTTGCATTCTGAATATATATTATTTCTCAGAGAAAAAATAAATATTTTTATAAGCGGTTTTAATTTTTCAAAATACAACTTTCAAAATATTTTCCGAAATTAAATGATTAGTACACATCTGCCATTTTGTCAATATTTAACAAAAAAAACATCGTGTATTTTATGATTTAACTCTTTCAGGGGCACATTAAAATTTGTTTATTACTTTTTGAAATTATTCGAAAAATGTGGTCAATGAGACTCTTAAACATAAAATGTGTTGTAAAAAATCATACGAATTGAGGGTGGTTTATCGTCAAAAGCCCCACCCTTGTAGAACATGAAACTGCGTAATATTTCAAATGTTAATTTTATTGAAAAGTAACAAATGGAATGATAATTATGAATTGTTATACTGTTTTAAAACAACTAAAATTGGATTTGTTTAATTAAATTATTTTATACATAATTACATAAATATTTATTAGAATAATTTGAATATTCTTAGGATAATATATTATGAACAAAAATATGATATGAAATCGTAGAAAACATAAATTACATATTAATGCATTCCTGAATTCAATGGAATATTTTATGAGAAAAATTTCATTTTATTTTCATTCATTTCCCATCTTATGTTGATAAAAGTGAATCTCGAAAAAAAATGAAGGAAGTGTATGTGTGATCATTAAAAAAATAATGAAAACGGTAAACGTGTGAGGAGAGAATCAAGATTTGAATGCAAACATTGTAATGTTGAACTTTGCGTTGCACCCTGTTTTGAAATTTAACATTTTATAATTCAAGTGTGATCCTTATTTTACTTTTCATCTTTATTCTCTAGAATAGTTTATCATCCCCTATATACATTTGCAAAAGTTAAATGTTGAATTATTTTTTTTTTAGATTTTCAATAAAATTCACTTTTTTTGGTTTTCAAAAAAAAATTACTGAGTAAGAAACTTATTTTGGTGTTCTGAATGGGACCAAAAATGTTTTTTCCACAATATTAACTGGATAGAAATACAAATTTCTAAAATAGTTGCCAAGTTAAGAAATGAAAAGTTTAGAAACTTTACATTATAAAAAGACTTTTATTAAAGCTTCTTCAGGTATAGTTTCTTATATTTTCTCATCTAACTTTTTAAATGATTCTCAAAAGTTACTGAGTAAAATTAGGATTCCGATTTTAAATATGTGAATTAGTTTCTGAGAAAAAATATTTTCCAAAAATATATGTAAATTTTATGCAAAATATTAAATTTTTTTATTTCTTTATTTTCTATTAATAACGAAATAATTCATTTATATAAAGGCTAAAATCATCTTTTAAATTTTCGCTTTTTCCGAAAAAGTTTAAAATTAGTATCTGTCGCAAATAAATGATTTCTTTAACCCTTTCAAGGGCGATGGTTTCCTTTCGAAACCACCTGTTAAAGAATTGTTTTCATAGAGAAGCTATCATTATATGGTGATGTATTTCACAACAATACATATTCTAATATCCAACAAAGAGACTTAATTGCAACAGATTTACTAGTCTTCTTTTCTCATGGATTTATGCGCGAATAAATTTAGTTTCTCAAAGAAAAGAAATCGACAATTTTTCAATCCCTTTGTAAAAAATAGGACTAGTCAAAACTTATTGAATTTTTTTCTACATGGTCTTTTCTTTGCAAAATAAAAAAATAACAGAAATATGTTACTTATTTCAAATTATTACTGCATTTTCTAGGATAAACTACTTTTCAAGGTGTTATGCGGAATGTTTGCTACAATTGCTAAGATAATCAATTTAGAGGTTCATTCAGAGGTATCACTTCACAAGCATTTTGCTTTGTTTATGAAAAGAAAAGCTTATAAGCATTTCTAAGCCATAATAAGAATCCGAGAATGATTTTCTTCCACAAGTTTCCGAAAAGCTGCATGAAAACTTCCCTGCCTTTCTATTCGTTTTATCGATAAGGAATTCAGTTGTTACCACAAACCAGTTCCTTCCAGCCACCTGCGAGTCTATCTATTGTAAAGCTTAGCACCACGAATCTGTCACTGTCAACCAAGTCATCAATGGAGGGGAAAGCAGAGGCGAGAAAGCAGGGATTTGCCGCTTGCGACTGCAAAATTCAAACCAGGAAAAAAACCGGTTTTTCCCATCTTCAACGCGACCGAACGAGAAAAAAACACTGTTCTACGGAACTCGGTGTAGAATTGCTTCACTTAAAACACCGTTTGCGACGCTCGGAGGGTTAAAAAATATAATAATGTTTTCACTGGTAATCTTGATAAAGTAATCCTTAAAGGATAAAGTTAAAGCAGAAACAAAAACCCAATAAACAAGTTACTATTTGTATGGATCCTAGTTTTTTAAATAAGTATATTAAAAGTTAACACTACCCAATAACCACTCAACCAAGTCTTTTCTCAGAACTGGAAGGAGTTAAATATTTCAGTCTTTTAAATGCATCATGTGCATTTTTACAAATTGCTTTACCTAAGGAGAGCTCTAAATTGTGCACTATTGCAACTTGGTTGATTCGTAGAATTTTCAACTTCTTTTGTTCCTTTTCTTTTTTTCGTCTCTGATTATGGCGAGCTCAGGGATTAATGCTGAAAGAGCTGCGCAAGACACTGACACCATTGCTGTTGTGTGATACAGCCAAGCGTAAAATCCCAGTGTACCTCGGTAATATCCTAAAACGGAATGATAAACACATTCTGAATATAATTTTACACAAAAAAAATTTGACTGAAAAAATGCTAATGATTATTTTAATAAATCACATAATTTGTGGGAAAATATGATGCTGTATCAATGTACATTCGTGCCCAAAAGTCAAATCCCAAGCACGAAATATGTATTATCTGGAAAAAAATCTGTTTGTTGTAAGGAAATGTGTCACATACATGCTGAATGCTATCAGTTGCTATAAGTACAATTGAGCAATAAAAATGAGTAAAATGTATTCTGTGCATGCAAATGAGACTAAAAATGTCCAGAACAATACACCTGATATTTTCATAATCGTCCGTTCAATAATGAGACAAGCCACCCCGCATAGGTTTGCAAGACTTACAGTGGCCCTTCATAATTAAAATGAGGTTGTTGGTCAATGCTTGCGACAACAAATTCTATTATTTCAACAGAGAGATTTTTCAATCATCATGGCTCCTGAGAGGGGTAATGCCATGGATAGACACTTTCAAGAGCATCCCAAACGTTCTCTTTGGGTCTGTGAACCAGTGAAATGGCTGTCCACACCACTCGGATAATGTCCTCTCTTTCTCCAGAATATCATCCACACGCTAATCTCTATGTGTGTTCACGTTGCTACCCATAAACATAAAATCAACACCAACAGCCTACCCGGAAAAGGCTCATTAAATATTAAAGAATCTTATATGAACCTTCTCTGCACCGTTCTGCCGTCACAAAATCCGCATTAAAGACATATTGAACGGCATGGTCATTCAGAATGATTCCTCTTCATACGAGGACTTCTCTTCCACAGAAATGAAGGATTTTCCTTATGTTGGAGTGGTACCGAACACCGTGCTCTCTCCTGAAGAAGATTGGCCAAGAATTACTCTTTGCAATTAATCACGACTCGCCAGTGAAGAGAACATACCCCGATATTACTTAGTCGAAAAATGCTGTTCCTTCATCCACAATAAACGGTTATCTTTCAGGGGAAGGGATACCACCGTTCTCCGGGTGTAAAGGCTGTTCTGCCATCGGTAGGTGCATTTGTCAGGCGGGCCTGTGTTGTGAAACATATAACCTCCATTCCCTGATCTGCTGTTAAAATGGCTTGGCAATGATGAGTTGAACTTGAATAGGGCAGATATTGACAGTGGAGCTGGATTCTAGAAGAGAAATTAGGAAAAAAAAGGCAACAAGAGAAATATCAGTATTAGCAGATGAGGGATGGCAGGAATTCACATTATGTCAGGTCTGGAAAGGTGAAGAGTCAGAGAGCGGCTTAGGTATTGTCATTCATTTCTTCAGACAGAATGTAGAGTTTGCTATAAGGGTCTTCTATTTTTTCCATTCCTTCAAGTATCTGCTTGACGTTAGAAACTTTTGCAAGGATGAGTTGCATCTGTTTGAGGAACCTGAAGAGGTCAGCCAGTTCTTCTATGTTGGCATGAAAGTCTTTAGGAAGTGAGATGTTCACCGGTTCTTGAGAGGGAGGGAAGCCAGTAGCAGTACTTTCTGGAGTTTCATCAAGCTGAATTTCTTGGTTCGGTGCTTTTGTAGTAGCGACAGCTGATTGTTTCCTTTCTTTCAGTACTGAGGCAAAGGTTTTTCTACTGTAACTTTGTTCCTGATCTTGGTAAAGTTCGAACAACCCCGGTATGAAGCTGTGTGGGCACCCCCACAATTGGTACATTTCGGAGTGAATTCGGGGTTTTTCTTATTCTCATCTATGCATCTGCGAAAAGTTTGCCTAGAAATTATTGGTTCTGTCGCAGCAGTGAAGTCCCGAAAGAGTTCTCCAGGCATTATCTCTCTATGGGGTTGTGCATTTAATGCCACGTTTCGATCGCCTTCTGGTGCCTTTGCTCTTGGTCAACATCGGACGGTCTTCCTGCCTATGGTACCTGTAGTTTGGAATTGGTTCTATTACTTGGGTACCACCATTCAAACATTCTTTACTATCGAAAGAAGTCCGATTTAATTTACCAACGAGTCTATAGACAGCTCTCCAACATATCGTCAAAATATCCTGACATCTCTCCTTCATCGTCAAAATATTATGATAAGTACATTTTATTTTAATCAATCAGTGGTGAGAATCTTCTGCTAAGACCACACACCACACTCTGCTACCACACTTGTATAGACGAAAATCAAAAATAAGAAATCGGCGTGTTTCCCGTTTTATTTTTTTAAATGTTATTTTTTAAAAGGCGCTTGTTATGACTTGCTACTTGCGTTACATTCACCATTTTCTAAATTATACAGGACATTAATTTTTAAAATATTAACCACAGCTGTTTTGAATAATTGAAAAAAACGTGTTTATAGCTTTTGAACACCAGTGCATATTCAATGGAATATTGATATTTTGTGTGTTTGTTATTCCAATCCAATAGAATACGAGAAATTCACGAAAGACTGATATTTTACTATCAGACGTACGGACAAGTTCTGTTCTGGAATTTGGTCTAACCAGACCATAGAACAAACCCTCATGAAGATGATGAAAAGCTCCGATGAATTGGCTCGAGGTCGTGGGATCACAGGGAGTGTTCTCACTCGATGGACCTTTGGGATGATCCACCTTTATAATATCTGCGAAGAAGTTGAGAAGTATTGTAATATTACTTCAGTGACTAGTGAGCAGTATGTGGATATGCGCCCTTCTCTCATTGCTCGAGACAATGAAGATGTTGAAAAGTTTATGCAGTGGTTTTCTAAACACATACCATTCCTCATAAATGATGTTAGATTCAAGCGTAACGATAAAGTAATTAAACTTTCTTCTGTTAACAACAATGCAAAAATTGGGAAAGAAAAAAATATTGTGGACAAACTAACCCTCTTCCACAGAATTTGTGTAGCCAAACAGTCAGATGAAGAGTTGAAAATGTTTTTCACATTGAACTGTTACCTTTCCCTTTGTCACTGTTTAGTGAAGAGGGAATGCGAAAGGGAACTAAATCGTCCCTGTTCTCAGCGTTCACACCAATCAAAATTGATGTTGTCCAAGGAAAAATAATCTTGTAGTGGTGGATGGAGGCCACTCACTTCACATTTTGTTGGGCAGCGGAACATGAATTTCAGGGACATTGCTAAGAGTTATCTGTACTTACAAACACATTATGGATCGAACGTAGCCTTAGTCTTTGATGGATATCCTACTTATGTGACTGGAAAGAGCGCCAAAAGTGCAGAACGCATTCGACGAACAAACTTACAATCATCACATGAGATAATCTTCAATGAAGCCACATGTCCAGAATCTTCTCAAGAACAATTTTTAGCAAATGAAATAAACAAGGTGCGTTTCATTCACCTCTTGAAAAAGCTTCTGCTAAGAACAAATGTAATAGTTAAACAGGCAGTAGGGGATGCAGACGTACTAATTGTTGAAACTGCTGTTTCTGTTAGATCTCGTTATGACAATATTTTCGTGGTTGGTGAAGACATTGACCTTTTATTCCTTCTAACGGGGTTAGCTCCAATGAAAGAGCACTTGTACTTCCGAAAATGTGGAAAAGGGAGAACGCCTGACGTGTTATACTCCACAGCATCATTTAAATACAAATTCAGCAGAATGATTTTGTTCATTCACGCTTTCATTGGGTGTGATACTACAAGTGCATTATTCGGCCATGGGAAAACAAAATTGTGCTCTCTTTTAGAAAAAAACCAATACTTGGAAGAAAAAATGCAAGTATTTTTGAACTCTGAAGCTACAATTGACCAAGTGGATATGGTAGGCGAAACTTTTCTGATTCATTTATATGAAGGCAACCCCACAGCCTCTGCATGTGATCTCAATGACTTGTGCTACACGCTCTTTACCCAATCAGCAACTAAAACAAGGTCCAATCTAGCACGTTTACTCCCAACCTTAGATGCAGCACGATTTCATGCCTTAAGATCTTACCTTCAGATACACAAGTGATTAGGACATGAGAAAAATCCTCTTGAGTGGGGTTGGGTACCACCCGATTGGACCTCTCCCCACGCATAATGGACAGGGATGCAGCTCCTGAATCCCTCTTGAAAATGATATCTTGCAACTGCAAGAAAGGTTGCAAGAATGCTTGTGGTTGCCGGAAAATAGGTCTTATATGTTCTTCCCTGTGCGCTTGTTCTATGGAAGAAGCTTGAGAAAACGTGTCAGACATCAATCTACTTGAGGACAGCATTGAAGATGAAGACGACACGCCATCTTCAATATATAACTTTATATACAAAGGTAAAGAAGATTTATATCTTCAGCTGGATGAAGAGGACAAAGAGCAGAAGACAGAGCTTCAAGATTTCCGTTCTGGCCCGTCAAAAGGGCAAAAATTTTAAATAACATATATTATATGGCGTATGTCTAACAACTACTGCCGAAATTTTAACTTCTGTTATAAAAACTTAGTACATATTTTTTGAGATTATTTAATTGTTTTTGATGTTAAAATTTTCTAAACCCTTTCGTTGAACAACTAATATTTTAGAAACATCCTATAGTACTTTATTTATAACAAATTTACTCGCCTTTAAAATTGATCCATATGACATTATATTAGTTTAGGACATATTCAACAAAAATTGACGAAAAATCACAATTTTCATAAATTTTTGAGAAAATCGTGATTTTTTTGGAAGCCTGTGTCTCGTTCACTATTTAAGTTACAGTGCTGATTTTGGGCTCAAACTGTGACAAATTTGTTCTACTTTAAATTTGAGAAGGATAATATTTTCTGAAAAACCAATCGCTGTGGAGATATTGTGAAAAAACTTAGAAAAGATACAAAATTCTGACGTTTTGTGCAAGTGGTGCGCCACGTGGCGATACGAGGTCGAAAACTTGAATTTTACGGTACGCACGAAAACATATCCAAAAATCAAAACTACTCGACCTTTTGCATACCAAAATGTATCATTTTGCTGGACTAAAGTAGGAGTTAAGCCTATAGAAAGATGCAGAAATATATAGTTTTTCAAACATTTTTTGGACTGTGTCAACATATGGTTATAATTTTTGCCTTTTATTTTCTTTTAATCTTATATTTTTAAATACTTTAAAAAAAGAGTGTGTATAGAAAAATATTATTTTATATTTATTTTGGATGTTCTTTCTTAAAAACCTGAATATATATGTAGCCTTTTCTAATTTACAGTCTAATCTAGTCTATAGTCTAAATTTTAGTCCTTCGTAAAATTGTCCAAATCAGGGGTAGTGTAGTCCCCTCTATTTTCTTGTATATTTATACTATATAGAGAGTTTTGCATTCAGTGTTTTAGCATATTAAAGAAAATAAAGTCAGCACTTTGTACAATTACATTTGACCGGTTGCGTCCAAAATTTGATACTGCTCTGAATTTGGGCTTAAAAGCCATATACCGAATTTCATTTATGTAGGTTGTTTCATTTTTGAGCAATCGCATTGACCTATTCAAGAATAGACAATTCGGCACAGTCAACCGGACTTCATCTAAAATTTGACACAAATATACAAGTCTGATGGTAAAAACCATGTGTCGAATTTAATTGCTCTACCTGCTTGCTTTATTGAGTTATTCGTTATTCGTGGTCACATGACCACGGATTGCCATACGAATCCTGTCGAAGGATTTCCTCCAAAATTTGATAGAAATATAAAATTATAGTAGAAAGACCATGTAATGAATTTCATTTGTCTAACTTGTAACTTTCTTGAGTTCTGGTGTTCACTGACAGGAAGACAGACATGTTTCCAAATAACAAGTTTTTCGAACTCAAAAAGGTTTGAAACGTGGAGATTCCTCTTTTTCTCCTTTTACTTCGTATAGGATAAAGTAAATAGGGTAAAATGTCTCAATAAATTATAGTACACATTTTTAAAATTATTCAACCACTTACTGTCACTGAATAATATTTTTACTATATATTGTTTTAAACGCGAGGTGAGTTGTCGAAATGAATGTCTTAATTTCAAAGCTTTACTGTACAAAAAACAGGTAGTTGCTGTGTTAATATGATACTTTATTAAACAGGTAATATATACATGTTTGGAATAAAAGCCTCACATATGTCTAATATCCGCTTCTTTTGTTACACACATATATACCAAACCTGTAATGCAAATCTTGCCAAACCTTCTATAGCATGTCTCTTTCCAGGGGCGGGGAACCCGCGGCATTTTTGAGTTCCTTCTGCGGCCTTACCATTTATTTACAATTTGCATTGAAGAAATATACATGTCTGTAATGTAATAATAATTACAGAACAATAAACTTTAGGATTCTGTTCGTGCGGACTTTTGACAAAACGCCGATTTTCATGTGGCCTTTCAGTGAAAAAAGTTTTCCCAGCTTTATCTCTGTCAATGCTGGCCATAGCAGCTGTCACAACAGAGTAACATTTTCCGTGTAACATAAATCCGTGAAAATAATTAATTAGAAATGTAACATTGGTGTAGTGTTGTCTGCTGCGGGGGATGTTCTTTTTCCTTTTTCGCATCCTTGGCAAAAGATTGTCGAGTGCCTACGTGCAGAAGGACAGTTTTAAGGGTCACTTACTCCCCTCATTGCGAGCGGGGGAGGCTATAAGGTCACTCTGAAATAGCGCCTGACAACAAGCGTGTCCAATCAGGCGTTGTTTTTTCTGTGACACAAGGCCGGGGTGGGAAGAGGGGTTAGATCCCTTCACTTAAAAAAAGTTATTCGAGAATCGAGACGCGCTTCTGTATGATTTTTTGGAAGAAAGAAAAAAATGGTGCAGATACTTCGTTCCGGTGTGGACGGTTCGAATTGTGTTCTTTTTGCTCAGTTTTTTGCACGAAAAAGAGTCTATAAATGCTCATTCATGTAAAGTTCCCTCGCCTGGATTGTAGAATAAGGAGCGGAGGAGGAATACGACCATTTTGGAGATCGCAGGGACCAAACAGATAAGACCTTTTCCTCTATCAATATTTTTTTACGTATTTCATGGCGGACAACAATTTTTGCATCCAATTCTTACCCCCCTTTCCATAAAAAAAAAGAAACTTCAGGACTATACTGTAAAGATTTCTGGGACTTTTTTGAATTTCTAGGTTAATACAATATGTGTTTTTTTGCGAATGTTGATCAACATTATTAGTTTAAGAAAAGGGGCCCCTGCTAATATGTAGCCTAGAGATTAAGTTAATGTCAATTATTGTTTTTGTGTATCAATATAAATAAATATTTTAGTTCTTTTTTTTCAGGAGTAATTCTTCTTTGTATTCATGTCTGACATTGTTAACTCTTCCTTTTTTTATATTTATGCGTGATATCTTTCCTTTTTTTTATTTTTAGTAAAAAGGATACTTGAAATATATACGGACAAATTAATTTAGCAAATGCAATTTTTTAATCTAATGAACTACAGTTTTATATATTTAAGTGTTTATATATTATATTATATAATATCACGTTAAAAATTTATGTGTTTAAATATCAAGTTAGCAATTTAACAATTTATATGTTTAAGTAATCAATCTATCAAGTAAACCACATAACAATTTATGCTTTTATATAACAATTTATAAAGTAAACCATATAACAATTGGTGCCCGTGACCAGCCGTCCAACATTGTTCCATTTTGAACAAAAATTAATTTGGAATTTAACATGGGTTTGCAGTATTATGTATTTGAATATTTTTCTGTGTATTTTTAATCTTGATATTTTGTGCATTTACTTTGATATTTAATTATTTGATATATTTTGTTGACATAGATATGCAACATTGTTGCTTAAAATTTTTAAAAGGTTTCAAATGAGTAATGTGTATATGTAAATAGAAAATTCTGTTTAGTAAGGTGGATAAGGGTATTTTTTTCATGGATTTTTGAATAAGAGCAGGGATTTTGATAAAATGTTTGATGTCATGTGTGCATGGCCTTTGTGATTCTCTCACCGCCAAGAACTAGACGTGGTACTCCCTACAACCCAATCATGGATTTAAACACAGGTGATCAGCAAACTGCCTTTAGTATTCAAATTGAAAATTTTAATGGGGAACCGGATAAATTGGAGTGGTTTATTCAACAAATCACAGACCTTAAACAAATAAACAAATGGTCAGATGAAATGACTTTTCTTTTTTTGAAGTCAAAATTAGCGGGTTCCGCTTTATCTTGGTATGCCTCGAATCCCACATGCAAAAATATAACCACATTTGACGAAGCCGTCACACAACAACGTGCATTTTTTAGAAATGATTCAACCCCACTGTCAAATTCTGCAGAACTTCATAACATTCAGCTTATGCCAGGTGAATCAATTCGAAATTTAGCTCATCGCATACAAATTTTGACCAGTAGAACATATAATCTACTAGAAGATGCTGCAGTACTCAATCAAATTCAGTCAATTCAGTTGCTCAATGCACTTTCGTTAAAAATGAAACAAAAATTAATTCATGAGGACACAAAGAATTTTTCGTCATTTGTAGAAAAAGCGCAAAAAATAGTGTTGTCTGAACAAAGCCTTAATTTAATGCACATTGCATCTTCTCCACAAATGGAAGAATCAAATAGTCAGAATAAAATACTGGAGGAATTAAAGAATCAAATTGATAATTTAACTTATAAGGTGCAAAACATGCAAATTACTTCTACACATTCATTCACTACAAATGATCAAGGTAATGATTCAGCTGTTCAAGCTTATGTAATTAATTATACTGGGCAATACTTTACACCAGAAAATATGTCTCCACAGCAGGGTAGCATAATTTGTAGCTTTTGTCAGAAGCGTAATCATACAATGTCTCAATGTTTTCAATTCAAAAGACATTTGAGGGATATTGATAATTCAGATAATAGAAATAGAGATTTCCAACAAGGTTTTCCGTATAGGGCCGGCCAAAATTATAGACAGCAAAATATGAGATGTCCATAACAGAATTTTTTATCAACCAGACCCGAAAATAATGGATTTCAGCACACATTTAGGCCAACATACAGACCTCTCAATTCTGCTCGTGCTCCGAACACTTTCAGGCTACACAGTTATTTTGCACCTTCGACGTCACAAAACTTTCGACCACAACAAAATTTAAACTTCAGGAGGGGCTGATAAATGGTGGCGGAGCAACCTCTTCTCGACCACGGGCCACTAATTTTGATAAAACAAATGTATGCAGTGATGAAAGGGTTAAAAATGTTCAGAATACTGAAAATTATGAGAGTAGTAATCATAAAAACATTAATGAGAGAGCAACACAGAATGTGAATGAAAGAAAAATTTTGCGCATAAACAATGTTTATGATGAGAACTTTTTACCCACAATAAAAGTTAAATTTGGAAATAATTATTATGTTATGCTAATTGACAGCGGTAGTTCTGTTTCTCTTTTGACAATGTCTGCATATAATGACATTAAGTGTGATAGTAGAACACGACTTCTATCTCGAAACGTAATGATTCACACTGTTAATTCTCAACTTTCATTTTAATGTTGTTCGGAAATTTTCTTTAAAATTGACCAGCACCACTTTAAAAATCCTTTTTATGTTGCGAATTTTAAGCAAAGTACATTTGCAGGTATCTTGGGATATGATTTCTTATCAAAAAATCATGTCATTATTGACACGAAAAATGGTTGTGCAAAATTTGACAATTTTCAGGCAAAATTTATTTCTCCAGACTGTTATCCTAAAATGACCAATTGTCACACAATCATTGATAATACTGTCATACTTCAGTCAAAAATGATTTTACAACCGCAAGAATTATCCATTGTTAAATTATGCCTAAAAGACACAAGAGAAAATATTTCTGAAATTTTCTTTCAGCCTACTATTTCTTCGCATGATATTGAAATTCACCCTGCATTACACACTTTCAAAAATTCATGTTTTACTACAGTTATACGTAATCTTGGTAATACGACAATTCACTTTGATAAAGGACAGGTTTTTGGTGAAGCCACCCCATCATTTCTGTTAAGAACAAATGAAAATGCAAATGATAAAAATATCTGTGGAAGTCCTAACAATAACACACCTATGTGCAATCTCATTACACCTTCTGAGGATATTTTAAAAAGGAGAAAAGATGAACTTTCTGAAACAGACTTTAAGTTAGAACATTTAACTTCTGATCAAACACAACTGCTGTTGGAAACACTTCTGGATAGATCAGCAGCTTTCTCTAAGTCACTGAAAACAATTGGTTGTACGGATAGGGTTATCCCCACATTCAATTTTCGATCTCATAACCCAATTAAAACTTTGCCTTTTGAAATTCCTCATGCCATTCAAGGCACAATTAAAGAGGAACTTAATGAACTAATTGAAGCAGGACTTATTCATAGGAATATTTCACAATGGTCATCACCTATGAAGAAAAGAGCTTTGGCTGATTTCTTGTCCAGATTTCCTGTTAACCGAACAGAAATTTCCAACACCCCACAAGATGAACGAGAATTGATTTTACCAGTTGTCGAAACACATTGCAACACAATAAATGCAACTTCGGACACTTCATTAGAAATTTCAACCAGTACTTAGTTAAAAGAACAGGCAGATGACACACAAACAAATGAAATCATTCAGTTACTAAAAAATCCATCTCTTTAGGATTCAAATAATATTTTTGGTTTTTACATTGACCCTACAACACACATATTGATGTTTAAATCTCACAGGAAGTCACAAGCAGAATTAATTGTTGTACCAAAATCACTGCAACACAAAGCTTTGGATATTTGTCACATTTCTCACACTGGTCTAGATAAAACATCAAATTGTTAGCAACAGATATTATTTGAAAGGTGTATACATAGACACCAAAAAGTTTGTTTTAGCTGTGAGCAGTGCATCAAAAATAAATCTTTTACACCTAAGTACGCACCACCACAATCCAACAGAATACCTACAAGACCGGGTGATTATATATCAGTTGACATAAAAGGTCCACTTCCAAATTCGGGTTATGTTCTCACGGTTCTAGATCATTTTTCTAAACATATTGTATTATATTCTCTGAAGAATATTACAGCAGAAACAGTTTCCAAACATATCTTGAATTACATTTCAATTCATGGCAGACCAATCCAAATTTTGAGTGACAGGGGTTTGCAATTCACATCAGAGGTATTTTCTTTAATTAATAAAGCACTAGGCATAAAATTAAGTCACACGTCACCCTTTCATCCCCAAACGAACGGACAAACTGAACGTTTGAATCCGCCATTGAATCAAGTATTCTCACCCTTCAGGAGAGAGGTGTTAACCTTCCGAATGCATTATTAATTCACCAAAATATTTATAATGGATTAATTCATCCTTCAACTGGATACACACCAAATCTTTTGCATTTCGGTCGAAATCTCCCTTTAATTTTCGACACATTTGATAATAACTCAGAACCTCTATTTTTGGATAAGGCTCATTATGTACAGGACCTGTTGCAACAATTAAATACAGCTTATGAGCTTGCATATTCCACACTCACCAGAAAACAGGTAGAACAGAACAATAGATTAGCAAAAAATTCACGTCCAAGGGCATTACACGTTGGTGATATTGTTTATCTGAAATCAAATGGTGATTTTAAGACAAGATTTGAAGGACCTATACAATTATTGCAAAGAAAGGAGAAGTTAATTACACAATTAAGGCACTTGATAACAAATCCGCTCGTTCCTTCACTGTGCATGTCGATAGGTTGAGATATTCACCTGGTAGAAATCCCATCACATTTCTCATGACACTTCTCAAAATGAGTCAAAAACACGCTATTTTCTACGAAGTTCAACGCATCAAATTTAGACAATTATGTTGAGTTTGTTTTTGTTGAGTTGTTCTCTTTACAATGAATATATGCTGGCATATACTCTTCGCAGGTTGGTACCCCCTGTTTGTTTCGAGAATTTAGTCAAGTGACAACCATGATGTATTTGTTTGATTTGTATATATCGTAAATTTTTTTCCCTTTCATTAAGAAATTTTTTCCTTCGATTTTTGAATTTTTGAGAATTTTTATGTCAAAATTTTTTTCGTATGCTTAGATCATAATTGTGGTCGGTGGAAGAGAGGAATTTGGCCTACCACATTTGTTTCATATTTTTTTTACAAACAAACAAAGGAGTATGCATTCAATTACATGACACAGTTAACGAAAGTTAAGTACAGTTATTAACACACGAGTTTATCTTTTCACAAGAACATGACTGATTTTTTGGAAGGTAGTAAATATGGGAGAGATCTTTGACATGGGATAAACAGTTTCGAATATACGTCAAATTAGTTAGGGTTTCGTATAATGATTGATATTTGTTGTATTTTAAGGTTGTTTGAAAGTATTCGATTTATATATTTTATTTTTGTAGTGATTCACAATTAAGGCTAGGGATTAAACTGAGTATTTCAGAGGTTACTTGAGGAATTTTCTGTCTTCTTGTTTAGAACAAATACAACATATACATGTGAATAAGCTGCTTGCTTCGAATTTATGTCATATATCTATATGTCAGGAATGTGCTATTGTATTCTTAAATTTTATTATATGAGTATTTTATATCTTTGTCAAAAAATGATCTGTGTTTATCATATATTTTGAGAAACATCTCATTACAGATATACGTAATTATGTATCGTGAAACAATTTGAATTAACTTTGGCTGATTAATTGCCAAAACAAATTATTTGTTTAAATGATTTTTTTGGGTCACTACCCATTTGATAATCAGTTGTGCATGTATATAGTTATTTTTTTTATAAAATCTGTTTCTCGGAATGTTTGCATTACTCAGGCATTTTGTTATATTGTTGCTTTTCGTAAAAAATCACATTAAACTTAGTGACCACTTTCAATGGACATTATATGGAGCTTTGCGACAAATCCCACTGCTGGGTATGTGAATGCAACACACCTATGGACTATCTGGTGTTCATCAAAGACTGATTTGAATAAACTGTTACCATGTGCCTCCACAATGGGGGATACAATAAATTTTTTTTTCGTTTTGGAACTCAAAAAAATTTTTTCACTATCAAGGGGGTGATTGTAGTGTTGTCTGCTGCGGGGGATGTTCTTTTTCCTTTTTCGCTTCCTTGGCGCAAGACTGTCGAGTGCCTACGTGCAGAAGGACAGTTTTAAGGGTCACTTTCTCCCCTCATTGCGAGAGGGGGAGGCTATAAGGTCACTCTGAAATAGCGCCTGACAAAAAGCGTGTCCAATCAGGCGTTGTTTTTTCTGTGACGCAAGGCCGGGGTGGGAAGGGAGGTTAGATCCCTTCACTTAAAAAAAGATTATTCGAGATCGAGACGCGCTGCTGGATGATTTTTTGGAAGAAAGAAAAAAATGGTGCAGATACTTCGTTCCGGTGTGGACGGTTCGAATTGTGTTCTTTTTGCTCAGTTTTTTGCACGATAAGAGTCTATAAATGCTCATTCATGTAAAGTTCCCTCTCCTGGATTGTAGAATAAGGAGCGGAGGAGGAATCCGACCATTTTGGAGATCGCAGGGACCGAACAGATAAGACCTTTTCCTCTATCAATATTTTTTTACGTATTTCATGGCGGACAACAATTTTTGCATCCAATTCTTACCCCCCTTTCCATAAAAAAAGAAACTTCAGGACTATACTGTAAAGATTTCTCGGACTTTTTTGAATTTCTAGGTTAATACAATATGTGTTTTTTTGCGAATGTTGATCAACATTATTAGTTTAAGAAAAGGGCCCCTGCTAATATGTAGCCTAGAGATTAAGTTAATGTCAATTTTTGTTTTTGTGTACCAATATAAATAAATATTTTAGTTCCTTTTTTTCAGGAGTAATTCTTTTTTTTATTCATGTCTCACATTGTTAACTCTTCCTTTTTATATTTATGCGTGATATCTTTCCTTTTTTTATTTTTAGTAAAAAGGATACTTGAAATATATACGGATAAATTAATTTAGCAAATGCAATTTTTTTAATCTAATTAACTGCAATTTTATATATTTAAGTGTTTATATATTATATTATATAATATAAAGTTAACAATTTATGTGTTTAAATATCAAGTTAGCAAATTTCTATCAAGAAAGCCCCATAACAATTGGAACACGCTACAGAAAGTGTTCGAAATTTCAACCAGAAGCAGTCACACAGACTACACAGCGGCGCTGCATGGAATTCCTAACATTCTGGAAGGTTCTTAGCATGTTTCGCATCTCCTCGGCAGCTTGCGAGATCCTAGCGACGACGTCTTCAACTGAATCAACGGGGGTCTCGTACATTTAACCCCAGCAGGGGAAGTCCAGGCATGACTGGTCCGGCGATCTAGCAGACCAATAAGCCGGACCATCACGACATATCCAATGCTTTCCAAATGTAACGTTTAGGTGTTGGCAGACGTTATTGCTGTAATGTGGAGGAGCCCCATCATGCTGAAACCACATTGAACGGCGCAACGACTGAGGAAAATTTGCTTCTAGGGAAGTTTTCCTCGTATAGCTTCTCAGTCAGCAGCTCCATACTTAAGGTGCATGTTGGCCAATTCAACGTTTAAATACTCATCCTAATGCCTCGGGAACCGATTCCCAAATGCTGACTTCCAGCGGGATCGCTGTTCACGCACCCTTACGTTCAACGCCCTATACCGCATGACGAAGGCATTTTGGACCCTGCAGTGCTGTGTGATTCCGATTCGTCATTCTGCCCCTACACCCACTGAAAGTGTATCTCACTGGTAGCGAATCACCCTGTATACTACTTCTTAAAGTATGTATCTTTCAAATAATTACAGCAACTACCTGTTATAAAGTAAAACTTTGAAATCAGGACATTCAATTCGACTCACCCTACATAACAAATGAAATATTTCTTTGTTGAATATGATGTGAATAATTATTTTTGGAAAAAATGAATGTGCTGAATTTTAAATTTTCAGAACTAAAAAAATTCGTCTTGTTTTGATTATTTTAAAAGGGTTTTTAGAGAGATGATTTTCAACCAGAAGGAATGTCTTACCAGGACTGGGTGAAATCAAAAATTATGCGAGACGACCGACGTTGCGCAAAGATTGCAGATCTCTTCTTTTCGGCACTGAAACTGAGAAATTCTAAATTATCGAGTAGTATTTCTTTCTGTTTGCGAAAATCAAAATCAAAAAAGAAATTGAATGCCCAAGATGCTTTGAATGAAGCTAACTTAAAAGAACTTGAAATGCACGACAGTGGTTTTCGGGCCTTTACAGCAGGCAGAGGGGCTCCTGCATTTTGGGAGCTGGAGGAGAAAGAGTTTTTTGCAATGCTTAATCAAATTGGCCCACATACATTCTTTTTACCTATGTCTCCGGCAGAAATGCGCTGGTTAGAGTCAATCGTAATTTTGAAAAAAGTGGTCGATGGTGAAATCATTGCCGAGGAGAACGCTAATTCAATCTCTTACTCAGAAAGAGTAAGCCTAGTAAAGTAGTAGTATGTCCAAACTGTTAAGGGAAACAGCTTCTGAGATACTTCAAGGAAATCGTTCGATTAAAGATCAATTACGAATTTTAAGGAATAATTTTCTTCACGCAAGCGAGTTTAGTGCTCAAGAAGCAGTTTATTCTGTCCTGTTTTTTCCTCTTTCAAATTCCTCCCGGCAATGTACTTTCATCAATTCAAACGCACCATTGAAACGTGTGGCTGTCATCAAGAGTAAAAAAAGAACTGAAAAAGTTGCCTCCGAAGTTTAACAGACATCCTCGTGAAGAATATAATCGATGACTATTACCCCATGCATCCTACGGCTTTAGAAATCTTTTATTTGGCTGATTTTGTGGCGTCGTATGAATTTTTCTAAAATTTTGAAAAGATCTGTAACTAGAAAGGAAGACCGGAATGATAACTTCGGTGTTAACTCTGATGATGAAATTTATGAAGACCAAAGCACTTATCTCTAGTTGATTGGCAAGTCCGGTTATATTAGGAACGATTATTACATACGATTATATATTACATACGATATATTTCAGATACGGTTATATTACATACGATTTGTTAATTATGCTGAGCACCATGAAGAATATGTTAGAGAAAATGTCATGCTATTTTTGCCTTGTCGTGATGAAGTTCGCATGATGAAATCAGCTGACTATACCTTTAAAGAAAACTTCTGCTCAAAGAGAATCGCTCTAAGTACGTCCATAACGAAGACATTTTAAACGTCTTGAATGATGCGGAAAAAATGCAAATAAGTGGAACTACGTACGACGAAAATCAAACAGATGAAAACCTAAGGGTGTTTGCGGAATTGGATTCACAAATTGCTGCGGCGTGTGGTAAAGATATCGATATGTTCGTACCTACAGAAGATGATCCTAATCGTCTAGACGACATCGTCTTACCGATACCGAAAATGATCACTGACGATGAATATTCTGCGATCATCAGCACCATGAACTCAAAGCAGCATGAGTTCTTGCGACATGTTCTTCATTGCTTCAAAGAAGAAAACTCCCACTTTACCATTATGTGTTTGGTGGTGGAGGAGTCGGAAAATCAAGGTTTATTAATGCTCTCAAAAAATTCTACGCCACCTGAATAAGAGTACATTGAATATGAGTCAACTTGATTCTCTTAAAGTGTTACTTTGTGCACCGACAGGAAAAGTGGCATACGGAATTAAAGAAACAACACTACAATCAGCATTTATTCTGACACTTAATCAATGATCTACTGATTTAAAACCCCTCAGCAACGCCACGCGAAATACTCTGTGGTCGAAGATGCGAGATACTCGTCTTATTATAATAGATGAAATATCAATGGTGGGTTCGCGAATGATCCAAAAAGTAGATCTGAGTCTAAAACAAATTTTTTTAGACCTCACAGCCGTTTGCTGGCATGTCCCTTATCGTTTTCGGTGACTTTAATCAATTACCGCCAGTGGGCGATCGGTATATATTCCAGCCGAATTCAAATAACGTCTATGCCGACTTTTATGGAAATCCCCTTTGGGAGCTATTATCTAACAGAAATAATGCGACAGAAAGACGATCAGAATTCGCAATGTTCCTCAAAAATTTGGCCAAGGGAGTTCTGAATGACTCAGAAATAAAGCTTTTTAAAGATCGTAAAGTCGATGCAAAGTCAGCCATACCAAGATGAAGTCAGCCATACCATGCAACGCAATTCGTTTTTTCAGGAGAAATGTTAAAGTTATTGCCTTCAATGATAAAATTATACAGCTAAATAACAACAAAATTACAGCAGAAGCCATTGACAAAGAAACATGCTAACCAAATGACAATGCCCTTGAGAAACGCCCTTGAAAGCTGCCCGAGATTCCACTGCCCGGGAATCTCAAGGACTGCCTTACAATCTAAACTTAAGTTTAAATGTCAAATATGAGATAACTGTTAATGTGAACGTGGAGGACCGTCTTGCCAATGGTGCAGTCGGAATTTTGAAATATGCTGGCAAAACAGAATACAGCGTCAGAAGAACACGGATGCTTTTCCCAGAAGGAACTGTTGGGGAAGTAAAAAAGAAGGGAAGTACGTCACAGAGACAGCACAAGTTGGACAGCAATAGAACAAGTTGTACGAACAATAAAACTATTTAAAAGCCCATATTCAGTTGTAAGGAAACAGTTTCCTGTAGAAGCAGCCGAAGCAATTACAATATACAAAAGTCAAGGCGGAACCTATGAAGATATTGCAGTTGAATTATCTCAAGGACTTAAGCGAACAGAACTTTACGTGGTCCTCAGTAGATATACAAAAATGAGTGGGCTTTATCTAATAAGTAAGTCTGTTCCACTTACAGCACCGAGTCCCATGGACAAGATTGAAACTGAAATGAGGCGTTTATCTGAGATATCAGTGGTTCTCTCCTGTGTCTTCCCATCAATGTTCGCAAATGCTTCAAACATAGTATATCATAATATCCAGAGCCTTTTGAAAAGTGCACATTGGTCTGATCTGCAAAACTTTATACATTTATATCAGCCTTCTTTTTACCTTGCTGCTTTAATGTGGACGCATCAAGAAGATGATATTGGTGTTAAGGGCTACAGAACAGTTCTTCGTATGGACTGCGAGAAACGACAACACGCTTTCGATTTGGCATTCTACACTGTTTAATAAGGGCATGTAGCAGGTTCTTCCCGGTGGCAAAATTTGCAGTTACGCTACTGAATTTAAGGCGTTTAATCCTCTTAAAAAATGTATTTAGGAAAATTATATGGCATTTTTGAGTTATCGCGTTCTCAGGTGCACCTACAGACAATCAGCCTACCCGTCAACAGATTTTATACGGAATTTGGAACACATACACAATTTTGGTGTGAAAATAGTAAACTAAATTTTATCCACCTATGTTCTTGAGTTTCTAATTTGTCGTGGTCACATGCATCCGGCGGACAGAAAGAAAGACTTCACGCTGATGGATTGGTTCTACTCAAAATTTGATACAGATTTACAGATTTCCATGCAAAAATTTTATGGAGAGATACAGACCACGTAGAAAATTTCCTTCGTGTTGCTCGATCCGTTTTCGAGTTATCGCACTTGTGGATGAACAGACATAATTCCAAAAGTTGTTTATTTGGACGCAGAGAGGTCTGAAACATGGAAATGAATTGAAATCTCAAGGTCGAATTTTTTAAAACTTTTTTTATTTACCATTGAAATAAAACAGTAAAAATAATCAGAATATATTTTTACTCATTCAATAAAATCCGTATTTGTATTGATGTATTATTAGATATATATAGATAAGATTTATCTCTATGAGCCCGACGGAGCCCCAAAGCGTCCCTGTCGACTGAGGACGGAGTCGGATGTTCTGGGGCGGTTGGAAGTATTTTAGGGGAGTAAGGAAGTTCCCGAGGCCACCCGGGCAGATTATCTCAGCGGGGTGGATGGAATTCTGACAGTGAGTGATATGCTGTTTTGTCAAGTCATTAAGTCGGAGCATAGGAAAAAAAGGAAGAAAGGACAGCTATTTACTAAATGAGATTATATTTATCAGAAGAAGAAAAAATAAATCCAAATTAACATTTTTTATAGATTTCATTATGATAAGGAAATTGTTAACTTGCTTTATGCAAAAGATATTGAAAATGTTCATTTTAGTAAAAAAATTAAGCAAACTCTTTCTTCCCATTTTTAAATTATTTTATTGACAGTGATCAATTCACACATTTTTTGGAACAGAAATCTTTCAGGCCAACTTTTTTTTTTGAAAAGTAAATTTATTTACTTACTTATTTATTGTTTTTGATTGTATTGCTACAAGCAAATTTTACCGAAGAAAATAATTTAGATTCCATAAAATTGTCGATTACTGTTTTTCTCAACTTTTCATGATTTGCACATTTTAGGGAAATACGGTGACCATTAATTACTGTTAAAATCAACTGCTGAAAAACATAAGTTAAAAACTGCAAACAAGACTTCTGAATAAGATTTGAAATAAAGTTTAAATTCTAGACATATTTAAATTCAATTAAAAACAATTATTGTTTCAATGATTGTAAAATTAGAAGCCGCTTGAGATACATCTGGTTTATAAAAAAACTTTCCTGATGTCCTGAGATCTCTAATTTTCTGCTGAAAGTTCTATATTGAATTTAGTATATACTAATTATGAAATTAATCAGAAGATATTAAATTTGGTTTGTCAACAGATAATCTGATATGCTGTCAGATATGCACAACGGAAGGGAACTGAGTTTCGTTACGGAGTACCGCGAGGACGCGAAGCGTCCAATGCACCTCCACATCTAGTTAATGGATGGGCTTCTAATTAAATTAACGGTTAAAAATTCGAATAAGAGTTTTAAAATCATAAAATCAGATGAATTAAAAAATAGGGAGCTAATTAAAGAAGGGAGAACAAGTTGCGTAAGAAATTTTAGCGGAAAACACTGCGAAACGCTAGTCTGGTGTGGAATTTTGGAAGAAGGGTGTTTTCCGTGTCCGGATCCGTATTTTTATTACTGTTACAGTGCTGCAACTAGGAGAGACTAAAACAGAAGGCAAATAATGCCTAAAATTATGGAGAAAAACAAAACTTAGGATGAAAATGGCGATGGAATTAAGTTATGAGCTCTCGGAAATAAGCGCGGGTTTGACTAACGTGGCGGTTTAATGAGATCGAAATGTAAAATTGTTGACGATTTTCGGGTCCAGATTTGCATCGACTGTGCTTAAAGCCCGACGTCTTTTAATTGTCGGGAAATTTTCATATGTGAAGTCTAGTATCGCTCTGGGTCTCTTACGAGAACCCGGAACAGATATGCACAAGAGTATCTCTTAGTCTCAGTAAGATTTTTCGCTCTGTATGAATAAAATAATGAACATTTTAGCTATAGATAGTAAAAATTTTCCTCACCAGGAATGCGTTTTTTGTTTCAATTGAGTTTTAACAGCAAAACAGAAGATATATTTTTTTAAGACTCCATAATTGCACGGAGATTCTCTTTGTGTTATCTTTACTTCATTAGCTTCTCAGAAGTGGAAATTCGCAGGGGGAAAGGGGGAGAGAGAGGTTACGGTCTTTAACCTTTTATACTGTCGCACGGCATTTTAAAATTAGAGATTTATTTTTAAATATTAAACTATCAATATATTTCGTTGCAAAAATAATAAATTTTAATAATGAAATTTTAAACCTTTTCAACAACGGTGTTTACAGTTTTGCTAGCCACAAACGCCATATTTAACTGTGCCTCACATATACACAAACGAGGTTAATTTGTCACAAAGTTAGTATAATACATGGCTTACCTCGTTTTACAAGACAAGTAAGAACCAAAACAACTGCCTTCTTTTCTTCATATTTAAAAATAAGCTTGTAATTTAAAGATATTATTTTTCAAAATATATTTTTTTTTAATTAATCGAATTACTTTATTTTTTAATGTGCTCTAAGTGCGTTTTTTTTCATGAAATATTTTTAAAAATAAAATTAATTGATTTCAATAACAATACAACGTTAATTAAGGTGTTGGGGGCCTTCACACCTTGCATACTTGAATAAACCTGAATAGCCTACCGATATTCGAAAAAAAAAGGATTACGACTCTTTTTGTTTATAATTCATTCTTTCCTTTATTTTTTCAACATAAACACCGCATTTTTCTCACATTGATATCTATAAAAACTTGTCTTGAGGGTAATTCTCTCATATTCTTGGTGAACACTAATTTAGAGTTGTGCAAAAATAAGATGATGTATATTTGAGATATTTATGATTAGCGATTTTTTGCCGAAAAAGACTGATTGCCAGGATGATAAAAGAAGGCTGTTTCAGAAAGCATTGCTTGTGTGTTCACAATTCTCCTAAGAGCTCCCAAGATAAATGATTCCTTTTCTTTTAAAATGTCTGAAGTTGAAAGAAATTTCCGAGTGATAAAAGCAACCACATTTTCCCCTGACGGATTTGTTGCTTTTTTCATAGTCTTTAGTGTATTTGTCCGCTCTAAAAGTGTGTCTCTACTGATAAGATCTACTTACCAGAATTATCTGTCAATTGTACAAATGAATAATAACTGGTCAAATTTTATGGATTCGCTTTTTTTAAAAATAAGCCAAATTTTACAGCACAGACCGTGCGCGAACCTACGGAAATTTTAATGACTGGGTAAAAAACAATTCTTTGAAAGCATTTAGATAAACTAATCGAGTTTCCTCCTAAACTGATAGAGTAGAATTCTTATCAGTAGCCCGAAAAGCATTTCACTCACAAGACTTTGTCCAGTACCGATAGTTCTAACCGCAAATGACTATCAATGGCTCCCCTTTCATTTTTGACAAATGACCGCGCAACGGGCGTCTCCCTTTCTGGCATTACGGTGAAGGAAGGGACGATTCCATTCTGTTTCTATGAACGAAAAATTACCCCGGGCTTTGAGGCAACCAAATTCTCTCTCGAGCCGGGCTCAGAGAGTTAAAACAACATAAAAACAAATTTTTTTAGAAAATCTAAAAATTTAAATATTATACAAATACAAGAAAAATTATACTAAAAAGAGAAAGCTATTTCTGCTTTCGCTCAAAAGCTGCTTTTACAAAAAAGCAAAATATAAAAACATACAGGAAACAAAAGACAGAATATCGAAAACGTACTAGAAATATAAGACAAAATATCGAAAACATACAAGAAACAATGAACAAAAAAAAAGACAAAAAATTTGAAAAATATCATGGCAAGCCTCTCATCAGTAAGATCGCCTATGTTATTAATAAGTGCTTTTTTTCTGCTAACGACATACGAAAATAGAGGGAGTGAGCTCCCCTAAATATTGTCGTATACTCCATAGCAAAGCTGTCATTCCCTGCTCTGCCCCTAATAAAGATTACCGATCTTCGGTAATGCCACAAGTACCAAAATTTTATGGAACGTTTTGGAATATAAAAGGTGTGGTATTAAAGAAATCACTCACTTACTCGCCACACCTATACCAGGCGGCACTAAATCTCGAAATCCAATTTTAGGGATTGTCAAAATTTCTGCTGCTCTTATCACGCCTGTTTTGGGTTTGACCACAATTTTCTTTAGCCTTCGTAGACAACGCCAAAGCGAAAGAAAACCTTACTGTAAACAACATCTTGACCGCATCTTACTATCGCCAAGCAGCAGTAAACTGCGCCAACATAATAACAATATGCAATTTGAACGCCTTTTTTAAAACTGATTGAAACCAAAGTTGGACACAAGTCTACAATCAAAGTTAGAAGACCGCATATCAAATTTCATTTATCTAAGTCATTGGGTTTAGAAGTTATAGCGTTTACAAGCATGAGTTTATGCAAACAGTCAAACCTTTGACGGATTTAGTTCAAAATTTGATAAGGATTTACATCCCCGATGATAAAACTGTGCATCATATTTTATCTGTCTAGCTTTTTTACTTTTTGCGTACAGAATGACAGAATGACTTCAGTGGACGGATTTTGTCCAAAATTTGACAGAAACCTACAAATTAAGTTCAAAGATCACATACCAAATTTCAACCCTGTATCTTTAATAGTTTTTAAGTTATCGTATTCATAGACACACAGACAGACAGATAGACATAATTCTAAAATTGTGTTTTTCGGACTCAGGGAGGTCTCAGACGTGAAGATTCATCAAAATCTTGAGTTCCAATTTTTTAACGGATACAATACTTTGTCTTTGTATACTTCGTATACGAGAAAGTAAAATCGTAAAAATTTGTCAATATCCCTCAAAACCCCACCTTTCCACTATATTTCCTCGTGCGACTTACTGTAACTCTTTTGCTTATTCCCGGCGGTAGTAAGTATTTTTCTTTTTCTCTTTTATATTTTTATAAATATTTTTGTATTTTGATTTTTAATCTAGGTCTTATGTATGCGAACTTTTAGCTTTCAATTTTTTAAAACATCTTCATTGTATTTCTCTTTTATTCCAGAATTTTTCCATTTTGAATCATTAGTGATTTTTGAGGGGATAACGACAATTTTTTACGTTTTTTCTTATATCATTAGCAGAAAATGCACTGACTAATGTCATAGGTGAGCTTCAAGTCCTGATGAGTGGTTTGCCATAATATTTTTCAAATTTTTCAAATTTTTTGTCTTCCTTTTCTGTTCTTTGTTTCTTGTATGCTTTTGATACTTTATTTTTTGTTTCTTGTATGTTTATATATATATGCGACGACATCTCAAGCATTGATTTTGGTAATCTTTCCGCTAACAATAAAGCCTTTTTCTCTACAACCACAAAAGGTGGTTTGACAAAAACTTTCTCTGACATTTCCACGTGTAACTTCCCTTAAAACAGTCACTCTTGTATGGATTTCTGCTATGGTATGTCTTTTTGTTTTATCTCGTTTATATTTATGTGAATAATTCTGTATTTCATATAATATTTTAATCTAGGTCTCATAAATTCGGATTTTTATCTTTCGATTCTTTGAAATCAATCGAATTTTTTGTATATATTTTTTTAATCCAGAATTTTTCCATTTTCACTGTTGATGCTTTCGAAGGTATGGCGATTGACTTTTACGATTTTTCGTAAGTCGTTTCGCAGACAAAAGCACTATAATCCAAGACAACTCATGAATGTTATACGGTAGAAGCTGTAGATGGTATTCTTCCACCGAGTGGAAATAGTCCTGCAATTATCCTAATCTATTTCAAAAATAATTTACATATTTGATCAGAATTTTGCTTTAAATAACAATAACCGATATTCTCAATAAAAATCTATTTTCAAAACGTATGTTATTTAATTTCTTAGATCTTTCTTTCCGCCTTGTGTCTGAAATAAGGCGGAACCAAAATGACCTTGGAGCATTTGGGGGGAAACTTTTCTTTCTGCCTCTCTAGAGTTCATATTTGGCGAGTAATCTCTCTTGGTGCTTGGGGGGATTATGATTATTCAGAAAACATAAAAGAATTTATTTCTCTTAATTAATTTATTTTTTTATCATTTTTATATGGTAGCAACTCCTAAAATATCGCTGTTTTTGAAATTATTTATTGATATGATTTTTTTCTGTATTTGTATTATTTTTTGTACGCATATATAACAATATACATCAAAATAAACCTAAAGTATATGATAAGTGAAATATGAAGTCAATGCAAACAATAAAAAAAATCAAATGAAAATAAAATATATCATAATAAAAAGAGAACAAATGAGACAAAATATTGAAAAAAGAGGGAAAGTAAAACAGAAGGTTGCGTTATTGGCATTTCTCTAAAATTAAATAATTTTCTCCACATTAAGAAAATGCTGAAACAATTTCCTTTAACCATCATAGCTTGTAATTCCCTCCAAAATTGTGTCGATTAATCAATTCCAAAACGTAAAAATTTAAGTCGCTTATGATTCAGTTATTTTTATGATATGAGATTGGGATATATTTCTGTACAACTAATTTATTTGCATTATGTTTTAATGCATTGGTTTTAATACTAATTTTTGTATGTTTGGATGTAGTACAATGTACAGGGTGTCCAACAAAGGACTCCCTCATTTTAAAATTAAATAACTCGGCAACGGAGATCGATAGAAGAACGAAACCAGTGATATGCTTAGTCTGAAAGCCGTAAAAATCTGATACAAAAGTTTCAAAATTAGTTATAAATGTTGCCGACAGGTGGCGCTGCAGGTTGTAATAGCTATTCAGAATCCGATAAGAAATCTATAAACTGTCCTTGGCAAGCACGAAAAATGCCTAATTTGAATCGATTGTGATGTGATTGCAACGATTACTTGCAAATGACAGTTTATAGCTTTCTTCTCGAAATCTGAACTGTGATTACAACGTACAGCGCCACCTGTCGGCAACATTTATAACTAATTTTGAAACTTTTGTATCAGATTTTTACGGCTTTCAGACTAAGCATATCACTGGTTTCGTTCTTCTATCGATCTCCGTTGCCGAGTTATTTAATTTTAAAATGAGGGAGTCCTTTGTTGGACACCCTGTAAATTAAGTACATAACGCAGCATATTATTTTTTGCATTTTAGATATTTGGATTAATCCGTTTTTTAATATAAAAACTGTTTGGTAAACTCTAGATTTAACAGATTCATTTGTGTGAAAGTGTGTCCGAAAAATATTTTCATACAATGAAAAGTAGTATGAGTGTGCTAAGAAAAATATTTAAAATAGAATATGAAGCTTTCGATTGTGCTATAAAAACATTCAATGCACGTACCTTATCTTCTCAAAACTCAGTATTAAAACAGTGAAAAAGTTTTTAGGAATATATAATTTAAAACTTGAGTTGCAATTCAATTATTATTCGAGCAACATTCAATGTAAATGTTTTAGTTTTTATATTAAATTCCCCTTCAATTATTGAAAATGTATGCATCCTCTCTTTGAAGATAACAACATGAAAGAATTTGGTGTAATCGATTCTTTCTTTTCATAGAATCTTCTACCGTTTAAAATTTTAAATAATGTGTCAAGTTTCTACAATTGGTATTTCTCAGGCTTCCATTAATTAAAAATGCAAAAATTATGTCCTTACAAACAATGTAATAGAAAAAAGAGAATCGATCTACACGACATTCTCTTTTTGCTTTGAGTGCGACACGGTTTACTCACACGAAGTAAAAAAAAATCTAATTATGGTTGTTGGCGACATCTAATAGAAAGTAAACCCAAGACGCGTAGAAACACGAGCTATGTCATTCATCGGAGAAGCGCTGGAAGTATAGGGTAATCTGTGTTAGCTTCTTAACCTGTCTTTCAGTATAATTAATATCATAGGCGGGCCTCCGATCCTGAAAAACGGCTGGCCATGATATTTTTCAAGTTTTTTCCTTCCTTCTGTGTATCTTCTTCTTTCTTCTGTGTATTCATGTATTTCATTTTCTGTTGACACAGCTTTCGCGCGAATGCAGAAATAGCTTTCTCCATTTCATATAATTTTTCTTCTATTTATGTAATTATTTAATTTTTATATTTTCGAAAAAATTGTTTTTTAGTTCTTTTATAGATATATATAGATATTATAATAACATATTTATTCACAAGTAAAACAACATACACATCAAGCATCCATTTCAAGAATTTTAACTGATTGCATAACTAAATTTAAATGAATCTAGTAATCAAAATTATTAAATTAATGTCAAATTACCTATTGAAAGTTTTTGGACCTATCATATTAATTCTGTTACTATTAAGACTAAATTGGTAGTTTTAAAAGACAATCCAAATATGGAGTTTTCAACAATTTAATTGATCAGCTCGACTTTGAACGAGCTTGTCTAAAATTTTTAAACCTTGATTTTATTTGTGCAAAACTATCAATAAGACCAGTTGTTAAAAACATAAAGGGTAAATTACCCTAAATATGCAGAAGAAAGAGCTAAAAGAGTCTTAACCCTAAATTACGTACTATCAGAAAGATATCTAGTATTTATTTAACAAACTTAAAATATTGCACATTATTCTAAATTGCACTAAATCAATTAATTCTACATCTAAGATATAAATATATTAACAAGGAATTAGTGAATGAAAGTGTGAGAAATTCATTTAACGCCATCAAAGTATCCTTCAGCTATAAGCCACTCTTAAAGACTCAATACTTAGTCCAAGTACACCCAGCTGCAGCAGGAGGTTAAAAATTCGCTCAATTATATGTTTTGGACTCTGATCGTGCCTCTGGTTAAAAAATGGAGTGCAGAAAAATTTCTGAATGTAATCCGAAATTGATGAGAAAAATAGATGAGATCATTAGAAGATTCAACCCTTTCGCAGATACTTTCAATATGATGTGGGAATTTGGAACAGCAGGTTCTTCGGGAAGAAGGACATGAGGCGTCGGAAAATTTTAAAATGTACATTACATGATGACAGACAATTACATGATGACAGAATTCATTCCAGCCAGCACAGAGGGAGATATAATGCTCTGAAAACAAACGAGATTCCAATGGTGTTTAGGAGCTCAGATGGCATCCCACCGAATAACCAGGATATTTGAATATATCCAAGATAACAGGAAATGAGTAGGATTTATATTCTCTATCCAATCTGCGACCCTATGACACGTTTTATTTCTTCCAAGTTGTGAAAGAGGCTTTCGCTTTAATCAGACTTGAAAAATTGCAGATTTATGTGCACCGTTTGAGGCGAGATATTTTCAATCCTATTTTGTACGAGGGAGGAGCTTATGTAGCAGTATTTTGTTGATTTGTATGTTAACCCTCTGAGCGACTAATAGATCAGAGCAAACTGTCTCAAAAATATCTCTCTGCTTGGCAATGGATTCCTTTAAGAAATATCCCCAGTCACACAAGAGATGTTTTAAAAAGAAACGCCTAAATTTTTCCCCTTCTCATTGCTATCTGCGGGAGGTCTAATTTTCCCAGCGGGGAGAGTCTTCTCCGATTCCTTTTCGCTAGCAGATCCCCCTTCCCAGAGCCGGTCGGAGGGGAGTGTGAAAGGTGCGACCGCATGATGCCCCGCGCCACTGACTGATTTTGTAAAATGAAAATGATTTCTGTTTTTTTTAAATCCAAGTATAAATACATTTGAATATAATTATACAATTCGTGTACATTTTACATCTACCAATCTAAGGCAAGGTTGGGTTCTTTAAAATCATGAAAGATTAGAATATCTTACAAGCTGCACATAAGCTGTTACGAACTGAGAAACATTATTGACAGAGAATATGAAAAAATAACTAAAAACGAAACACAACGTTTAACATGTGTTTGTGTATGAATAGTGGCTATAATTTTACAAAGTGGCTATTTTTTATATTTAGTTAAAAAGGAAACAATAATTTTTGTTAAGAAAGCTAAACATTTCACAATTTTGTTAGACTGCACTCCAGGCTTGAGCCATCAAGAACAATTGTTTGTTAGTTTAAGATGTAGATGACTCTGAAAGCACATATACAAGCAGTGCCGGTTTAAGTCCTAAACGGCCTATAGGCAATACAAGTTCCAATTTCTTTCCTACTCAGTTTGAAAACCAAATATTATTCATTGTTTTTCATACAAGCAAATATTAAGACGGACTGAAATTAAAAAGAAGTATATTTAATTTGACGATCACCTTCAGGAGAGTGGTTTCAATATATCAGAAATAAAAAAATTAAAATTTAAAGTAATGTTTTTTAATGAGTGGTGAAAAAAATGCAAAACGTTTTTATACAGTCTAACTAATCTAATATAAAATTTCCAGGGATATTTTGGAGCCAGAGAAACGGCAAAACAAACTAGATCACACTGATCTTCTCGCTAAATCAAAAACATGAGGAAAAAACCATATGAGTAATGTTCTGAAATTTAAACAATACTTGATTTCAATTTAAATAAGTTCCAGTATACGGCTCTTGTAAATTAAATGTAAACACTAAATTAAATTACCTTGAAAATAATGCATAAAAATATCATAAGGCATTGAAAGCCTCCAAAGATATTGGGCCCCTAGGCAGTTACCTACTATACCTATTTGATAATCTGGGCCTGTTTGCAAAAACGATTTGTGTTGAAACGGCGGAAGACATGACAGGAAAATGTTGTTGACTAAAACTATCGTGAAATATCATTTTGAAAAATATCGTGAATCGGAATTCATACTATCTACTTTTAACAACTGCAAAGAAAATAGTTGAGTAGTTAGTTGAAGGCGACACCTGAACTCAAGAATTAAAGAACTGGATGGAAAAAAGCAATTTTTCTTTGAAGCAACCGATCAGTCTATTTCACCTGTCAATTATCTATTTTCTAGTCATAATGAATAGTGCCATTTTTTCTTTTCAGAAAAGATCGAAATTTATCATGAGCCAAAAGTATCATATGGATTTTTATCTAATTAGGATAATATTCACAAACTGTCTGAAGACGATCTTCTTAAATGCAACTTTGTAATGAGATATTGAGTTATTAAATGAAATCGAAATTTGTCATGGAGTTTTACCATTCAGGGACTCAGTAATACAACATTTATTTCAAAATAATTTATTTAAATTGTATCCAAATTTTGTAACTGTTCCGAGAAATACATGAACCTTACCAATTACAAATGTTTCTGCAGAAATATCTTTCTTATGATTGGAAATAATAAAAAAAATTGCCCGAGTTCCAGAATTTGTTAAGAACGATTCAATTTCTTACCCATGATATCTGTCAAATCCGAATGAACTATAAAATTAAACTGTGATTATATTATCAACGAATTTGCTATAAAGAATGCAAGAAAATGAAACAAAAATAACAAATTGTTTCTTACCTTATTCTAGCAAGTCGGAGTCCAAATTGTATTTTATGAGTTCATGAAGCAATTATTTTTATTATTTAAATTGTGAACAGTTCTAAATGTGATCGAAATGTTAACTTTTTAAAAATATTTTAGTTATGTATCATTTTCATGTATTCCTTAATATTGTCCAATTTGTACAATGTAATAAATAACAAAATGCAATAAATTATTTATTCTCGATAAGAAATTATATCTGGGTTTCTAGTTCTATTTCTAAAAAATAGTACTAGAAACCGAGTCAATACTTATTACATTTTTTCTATATGGTCTTTTCTTTGCAAAATTTGAAAAATAAAAAATAACAGAAATCTGTTACTTATTTCAAATTATTCATGCGATTTCAGGGATAAACACCTTTTCAAGGTGTTATGCGGAATGTTTGCTAAAATTGCTAAGATAATCAATTTAGAGGGTCATCTCTTCACAAGCATTTTTTTGTTTATGAAAAGAAAAGCTTATAAGCATTTCTAAGCCATAATAAGAATCTGAGAAAGATTTTCTTCCACAAGTTTCCGAAAAGCTGCATTGAAAATTCCCTACCTTGCTGTTCGTTTTAATGATAAGGAATTCAATTGTTGCCGCAAACGAGTTCTTTCCTACCACCTGCGAGCCCGTCTATTGTAAAGCTTAGCATCACGGATTTGTCACTGTCAACCAAATCATCAATGGAGGGGAATGCAGAGGCGAGAAAACACGTATTTGCCGCTTATGACTGCAAAATTCAAACCAGGAAAAAGCCGGTTGTTCCCATGTTCAAGGCGACCGAAAGAGAAGAAATAACACAGTTCTGCGGAAGTCGGAGTAGATTTACATTACGTAGAAAACCGTTTGCGGAGCTCAGAGGGTTAAGGTTGAGGGTAATCGTCTGAATTACATTAGACATATTTAGAGGACGCTGAGAATAGAATCATATTTGGGACTGGACGACCACATAAGTAGCGGGAAAATGACAATTAAGAGCAGGAAGATCTGAAGATAAGGAATTCTCGCGCGTTTTCAGACTTTGAAAATTTTTACATCCTTTGGTTATGTTGAGTTTTTCGCGTGCTGCTGTCGATTTTGAGTGGAGTTGAGATGTTTTCTTGCTGTATAGGGGCGCTGTTATCTTATCATCACGTGTATTAGGATTTAAGCTTTCTTTGAGATGTCCAGAGATCCATGGCTTGCTTGGAAAGGTCGCGGAACATTCCGAGCCATGTTTCTCTTTTGCTATGATTGCAAGTTCGAATCCCACCATTACTCCATGCTTATAAAATTTATTTATAATTTTAAAAAAATGTGTAATTTTTATGCAGAATCAGCTGGGTTCTATTGACACACGTGTTTGCCAACTAAACCAGATTTCATTTCATTCGATAGTTTAAACTAACTTTAGCGCAGTTGTCTGATTTTTTAACCACTATGCACAAGAAATGCAATTGATCATAAGGTATATAATCAAATGTACATATTAAAAAGTTTTATTTATCATCATGCCTTCGCTAGAAGAAGTTGCAAGTTGGGTGTGTGCTTATATTTGTGTGTGTCTGTTTATTATTTTTAGAGATTTATTTTTCTTCTGAAAGTGAAAAATCTAGTGTTGATTTTGTTTTGCGTTTAAACGTTATTGGAAACCTTTCAATTATATTCTAGTTTTCTTATAATGAATGAAGCTTATCAGAATCCGAGTCACGTGGCAAGCTTTGGGGGTGTTGATGCTTTATGTCGAGCTGTTCAAAGGCAAGTCCCCAAGAAAGTGATTCAGAAGGGGTTACAAGGTGTCGATGCTTACACATTGCACCGACCGGTTCGAAAGAAATTTCCAAAAAATCGAGTGATTGTTTATGCGATTAATCAACAGTGGCAAGCAGATCTCATTGATTTAATTGGTATTAAAAAGTATAATTAAGGATTTCGCTACATCCTATTGTGTATAAATATTCTATCTAAACATGCATGGGTCGTGCCTCTCAAGCGAAACAGAGGAGTAGATATTATCAAAGCATTTAAAGTTATATTTAAAGAACGTCGTCCTTAATATCTACGAACAGATTAAGGAAAAGAATTTGAAAATGAAAAGTTTCAGCAATTTCTGAAAGCAAATAAAGTTAAATTTTTCACAACTTTTAGCGCTACAAAAGCTTCCGTGATTGAAAGGTTCAATCGAACTTTAAAAACAAAAATGTTCAAGTATTTCACGTTTAAAATACACATAACTACATAGATGTTTTGAATCAGTTAGTGTATAGTTATAATCATACTTACCATTCGAGCATTAAGAGAGCCCCTGTTGAAGTGAATTCGGGAAACGAACAAGATGTATGCTTGACATTATATGGAAACATGGAGAATGTAGAAAAAACCATGCGCTCTTAAGGAAGTTGATACCGTGCGCATTTCTAAACCAAAACTGACTTTTGAAGAAGGATCTGAAACAAATTGGACTGAAGAACTATTCACAGTGAGTGAATGTGTGAGAAGAAATCCTTTTGTTTATCGATTGAAAGATTTACTAAGAGAGTATATATTCTACCCTCAGAGATTTAATCTCATAAAATGTTACGGAGTTTGAAAAAGGGACGTGGTCATTTCTAACCAAAACTCAAAAGACGAGGCAGTGGACTGTAACTGGTTTTTATTACTAAACATAAATCTCTGCGACCAACGCAAACTCAATGGCTCAAACGAGCCTCACACGACATGCGCTGATCACAGTCAAATTTACACTGAAAAGACGCTGAAAACACAAGATATGCATACGGAAGAGACCGCTAGAGAACGTAACAAATGTTATGAGAAGTTAGGCCGGGTAAGGCCGTAACATACCGGGGGCCTTGAAACGCTGTTTTAAATACTATATTTTATACTTCAAAATCAATTACACAATTAATTACATAAAGTTAAAATGTGATAATCATTTTCCCCTGGAATTATAAAATATATGCAAACACAGAAATAATTAAAATACTAATAAATTGAAATAAAATAAATGCATAGGAATGCTACATAAATAAAAAAATTAATTAATTACTACTTAAAAATTATCAAAAACTCAAATATGCAATTTTCAGGAAAAGAAGGCTAAATGTTTGGATTAAGATTTATAAAAATTACTACCATTCACATTATAATAAGATATAGCTATCATACACATTACTAAAAGAAAGGTAAATTCAAATATATTCAAAAGGAGTGTTTTACCGTGCATGAAATTAAATGAATTAATCCTAGCTCGTTATATACTCTAAAATAATCAATGACAAAATTCAATTTTCAAAACAGATGAAAAGATATCTTGTTGCATTCAGGAACGCATGAGCTAAAAAATTTTAAAGAATTAAAATTTTAAGTCAATTTAATTCAGTTCTCAATTGCAAAACACTAAGTTTGTGAATAGGTCTTTTTAATAGTCCGTTGGCAGTTTTACTAACACCACAAGAACTTTATCAACATCACTAGAATAGACTTCAGTCACTCGACCTAATATGCAATGTAAGGAGGACTGTTATCATCTTTAAGAAGAACTAAATCATTCAATTTAACATTTTGTTGTGATTTTTGCCATTTGTTGCGACGTTGAAGACTGGTGATAATGTACCACTGGACAACCGTTTTTAAAAACTCTGAAATAATTGCTGGGTAAGTTTAAAGCGTTTTAAACTCAAAATTTTCCTTGGGTATTGTAGTTAATGTAGTTCCTATGATAAAATGACCAGGTGTAAGAACAGCAAGTTCTGAAGGATCCTCAGAAATTGGGCACAACGGACGCGAATTTAAACAAACTTCTATTTGAATGATGAAAGTTAAGAATTCTTCATAGGTTAGGATTTGCTTACCTACTGTCCTTTTGAGCTGAAGCTTAGCCGATTTAATTGCTGCTTCACACAGTCCACCAAAATGGGGGGGCTGCTGGTGGATTAAATTTCCATCTGAAATTTTCGTCCGCGGAAAACTTGTTAACTGGTTCATCCTTCCTTAATGATGCCACAACTCTTCTCACAGTTCCCTATCTGCAGCAATAAAGTTCGTACCACAATCAGAGTAGATTTCTGAGGGTTTTCCCCTCCTGCCAATAAATCTCTTGAGTGTTGCTATGAAGGCTTCTGAAGTTAGGTCTCCTACTATTTCTAGGTAAACAGCTTTGGTTGTAAAACAGACGAAAATACAGATGTAACACTTCATTTTCTGGGTCCCTCGGCCTCTGCGGGGTTGGATGAGGAACGGGCCGGCGAAGTCTGTCTCCACTTGTCAACACCCGGGAAGGTTGAACTCTTGACCTCGGAAGATCAGCCATAAATTGGTTCGCAGTTTGACCCTTTTGGCAAAAGTACTTCACACATTTCCAAATAATGCGCCAGACAATTGACCGCGCACTGATGATCCAATACTCCTTTCTGATTATGGAGATAAATAGTGTAGGGCCAGCGTGGAGGTATTTTTCATGAAAATATCTCACTATCATTTCTGTTAGACGATGATTTGTTTGGTAAGGGTATCGGAAATTGTTGATTCATTTAAATACTCGCGTTTTTCAACCGAACTCCTACACGGATGAGTCCGTTTTCATCAATAAAGGGACTTAGTGAAATTATTTTGCTCTTAGAATTCAGAGGCTTTCTCTTTTTTAAAGTATTTAGTTCGCTTGAAAGTTCTTGATTTTGAACAATCTTCACCAGCGCGTTTCTAGCCCATTTAATCTCTAGAGTTGTAAGAAATCCTTTAGTTTTATTTGACGGAGATTTGGTATTATGAAAGAATCTAAAGCACCACGCAGCAACTGTTAAGAGTTTTGCAAACGATGAGTATTTATCGATAATTTAAGGATCTAATGGAACAATTCCTACAGCACAAATCGTTTCCTTACGTTCTTCTATCAGAGCATCTTCGTAAAAGGATGTTGATTTGAATAATCGATGTTATTTCCACAAAGCCATGATGGACCTTCCCACTATGTACTATGCGATTTAATTTCTGAAGATATAATACCTCTAGACACACAATCAGCAGTATTTCTTTACCTCTAATATGATTTCAAACTTCAGACGGCAAAATTGATTGAATATCTGAAACTCGATTAACAACGAAGGTGTTCCAACGAGATAGCTCGGATTGTAACCATGACAAAACTATCATTGAATCTGTCCAATCGTAAGTTGAATCGATTTGGATTTTAAGGGAATTAAGCGCGCTCTTCAGTGTTTACACTTAAGTAACTCACAGAAGTTTCTTCCAGGTTTTTCCTGGGAAATGCAGTAGAACCTGCAATAACCCATCCCAGTTTTGTACACAAGTCAAAAAAGGAAGTCTTCCATCCCTTTTTATTGTTTCACCTTTCATCACGGACAGAAACACGTTAACACCTAATGAAACATCTATCTCTGAAGCATTGTGGAAGTTAGGATCAGCTAACAGAAGATCGGAAAAGCTGTCACTTAAACTTTGAAGGATATTTATCGTTGAGATATTGTCAGCTATTTTTTGTCTCAAGAATACACTAGTTTTAACACAGAAATTTTGATTGAAATGTGGAGTGAAAGTAAAATAAATTTTTCCACTAGCAACAGTTTCTGCTGCACCAAGACATGAAACGGATATGGATTTATTGTTAACATTTAGACCTAATTTTTTAACTAACGAACGTTTAATGTAACTTTTTTGAGAGTCACTGTCTAAAATACATCTTGCAGAAACAAACTGATTTTTTTAAATTTAGGATGTTGACAACGGCAGTACAAAGAAGCAAATTTGTATTTTGTTCCTCCTTCACTAAGTTGTTCGCAGAAATTGAAGTAGACGGAACCTTATTGCTCGTGGCAGGTTCAGAAATCGGAACAAATACTTCAGCCTGGGTAGAAAGTCCTTGATTTTGTACATTTAAGTCGAAATCAACGTGCAATAAGGTATTATGCCTTTTCTGACAATGTTTACACGATGAAGTACTTTTATATATTATAACCGTATGAAGATGTGAGACACAAGAGAAATACAAATGTTTAGATTTGACAAATCCGACTCGATGATCTACGTGCAAATTCAAGAATTTAGAATATTTTTTCAAAGTATGATTTTCGTTACAATATACACAATTGAAATTGGATAACAAAGATGTAGATTTATAAGGCTTTTGGTATTGATTGCTGCTAGGTTTACTATGTTGTAATGTCCTAGCGTGATCTTTTAAGAATTCTATTAAGTTGCTAAGCTTTGGAATTTCATCTTTCCTCTGTTGACATTCGAACCACATTCTTGAAAAATTATCTAATTTTTGTAGTATTACATATAATAAATATTAAGGTATCACTGAAATTTTCCAAATTTTGCTTTAAAATATCTAAACTACGAATTATTTCATTGATATTGTCCACTAAATTTAATAATGCAGCTGTCGATTCTGATTGGATCTGCTGTAGTCTCATAAGTCGTTTTATAAGAGCAAATACTTGTTCACGTTTATTAGAATACCTTTCCTCAAAAAGGTTCCAGGCAATTTTATAATTACTATCCGAGACTGGAATGCTTTGAATAATTTTGAATGCTTCATGCTTTAAGCATAATTTTAGATAAGTTAAAAGGTGTGAATCACTGAGACATGAGTTGTTGTTAACTGCTGCACTAAACAAGTCCTTGAAAGTTATCCACTCGTTAATATTCCCAGTAAACGCAGCTGAAGATAATCTAGGCAATTTAACACTATCACTAACTTCTTTTTTTGAATTACTACAATTGGATGTTTTAAATTTACTGACGACAGTTAAGTATATCCCATCAATATTTTCTAATATTGACTCTTGTTCTTCAACAAAAGAATGTATTACTGCTTCATCACATGCAGTGTAAATAGCGTCAAATACGTCTTGAAATTTTTCTTTAACTCTTTGTATTTATCAACAATTAAGTCACCTTCTGATTTATTTATTTATCTTTAAATTTTGTCAGCTGAGCCTTTAACTCTCTTTTATTCGTTAAAATGTTTTTTAATTCATCTCCAGCCATAGTTTAAGTTTCAAAATGTTTCTTACCTCAGATAGTAAAGGCTGAATTAGCGACGTTATCAGCAAGCAATCTCCCTCACTGAGGGTCACTGAACTCTCCCTGGAGTAAGGGAGGGGTTTTCTTGACGTCACTTAACTCGGAAGCTAACATAAGCCAGGTTCCAGTGAACAAAAACTTCGCTTTCACTGAACGCTCCGGGTCGGCTTGGACCATAAAATGTTACGGAGTGTGAGAAGGGGACGTGGTCATTTCTAACCAAAACTCAAAAAACAAGGCAGTGTACAGGAGCTGGTTTTTATTACTAAACATAAATCTCTGTGACCAACGCAAACTCAATGGCTCAAGCGAGCCACACACGACGTGCGTTGATCACAGTCAAATTCACACTGAAAAGAAGCTGAAAACACAAGATACACACACAGAAAAGGCCTCTAGAGTGCGTAACAAATGTTATGAGAAGTTAGGCCGGATAAGGCCATAACAGGATATTCAAGGAACATTGTATGCATTTGAATTACAAAAGGTTTAGAAGAACAACCATTTCCCGATTGAAAAAATATTAAGAAAACGCATCAAGAAAAATTCGAGTGAATATTTGTAAAATTTAAAGGTTATCCAAAAACGTTTACTTCATGGGTGGCAGCGAGTGATGTGATTTCGATATAAATACAGATGCTTCAACTACAAACCTCGCATTCGTGAAAATAAGTTTCTATATTACGTGTCTCTCCGTTGGAAGTTTAAAGTTCCAACCAGAGAATACACTTTCTCATAATTTTACGAAGTTACTAAGTCCTGTAGACTTGACAGGTGAATGAGAAGTTGGAATAGTCGAATTTATATATCCTAGAAAGTGGAACAATGTCACAAATGATTCAAATGATTTCGAATACAATTTAGGGAACGGTGTGATAAAGAGTGGACGCATTGCCTGTGGATACTATGAGTCTCCGATTGATATTTTAAATGCATTACCGAAGCACGTTAAAATTGAAATGAATTATAATAAACACTCTAAAAATGTGAAGCTTAAACTATCCAACGGTGCTACTCTGAAATTAGCAGATCGATTATCATAAAAATTAGGGTTTATTCCAGGAGAAATTTTAGAAGACAATGTGGAGCGCGACAAACTCTTTCGATTGAAAGTCCTTTTATCGCAGACTCTAATGTTGATTTATATTTACTTTATATTTATACGGATATTATTCAACCAGAAATGGTGGGAGGAGTGTTTGCTCCTCTGCTTCGCATTGTGACCGTGAAAGGAAAAGATGGTGACATGATACATGAAATATTAAACCGACCACATTATTGCCCTGTTCCAAAAAAACAGTTCCAGTCCATTGAAATAGTTACAAGAACTCACACGGGTCGATTTGTTTCATTTGATCGTGGGAAGTTAATCGTGAAGTTATTTTTTAGACTCAAACACCTCTAATAAAAATGCTTCAAAGATATCATTGCTGCACACGCAGTTTTGAAGAGTATTACACTCAACAAGCTGGAAATGGACTATCTTATTATAAAGGTGTTTCCCTTCAGAAAGGTTCAGATCTTGGAGGAATTTATAAAAGTTTCTACCGCATGGTTTTACCTATATTCAAATCAGGAGCAAAGGCTGTTGGAAAGCAAACACTGAGATCAGGAATGGACGGTGCTAACGACCATATGCAAGGCAAGGAAATCAAAGCGTCCTCTAAACAAAGAGCCAAGAAAGCGGCAAAAATATCAACTGAAAAAGCTGAGATAAAGTAAAGACAATGGTCCGAGGGCATAAAAGGAAACGACAGAGTAAGAAACAAGTCACTTCAAAGAAGTATCGCAAAGTGTGTGCAACGGACAACTTTATCTCTTCCAAAAAAGGCTCTCATCAACGCTGACTCTTAAGCCGCCGTCAAATCTGAATTAGATTTATTTCTAACAGCTCCGACTCAGACAGCTATTGAAAAAGGACAATGGTTAGAATATCATCCAATTGCAAATATCCGAGTTGGGAGCCCTATTGAATTTTCTATTAGTGGATCTGGAGAAGACTACATTGATTTAACAGCAACTCAAATGCATGTAAAAGTAAAAATTTTAAAATACAATGCAAAATTAGGTGAAACTGATGAAGTTGCCCCTCTGAATTTACTGCCTCATTCGTTATTTTCGCAAGTGGAAGAGAGTTTCCACGATCGTCTTATATCTTCTTCAAGCAATTTATACCCTTTCAGATGTTATATCGAAACGTTGTTGAATTACAGATCAGGCTATAAAAAAAGCTTTTTTACATTAGAATGCTTCTATAAAGACACGGCTGCTCAATTAGACGAAACAGATCCTGCAGAAGATAATGAAAGTTTAAAGAAGTATGCCTCTCTCGTCGGAAAGTAAAAAGTGTTAGATATGATTGGGAATTTACACTGCGATATTTTTTATCAAGATCGCTTACTCTGGAACTTGGTGGATTTGAAAATGAAACTGATAAGAAGCAAACCAGAATTTTGTCTTATTGCACCAGCAAACGGCAATTATAAAGTTATCATTGCTCATGCATCATTATTTGTTAGTTAGTAGTAGTTTGTAAAAGTTAGTCCTGGTGTCTTGCTGGGTCATAAGAAAGCTCTTCAGTCAATTTCAGTCCGATATCCAATCGATCGTATCTTATCTAAGATGTACTCCATTTCAAAGGTGTCTTTTTCATTCTCGTAAGATAATGTGCTTCTGGTACAAATGCCCTGACGATTGATTATTACATGTGTTTACAATGATGTATTTAGTGGAATTTGACAACTTTAATTTCGTCGGTGTTTATGCGGATGGAAATCCTATAAGTAGCAAACCGCTAGAACCTGATTATTCAAATGGACAAAGCATTCGTGCATTCAACAGCTTACTGTTGGGAGTGGGAACCCCGCTGCCAATAAAAGAATTTACATTAACAGGGACGAATTTTTTCAGGGTTATATATTATACGCGTTTGATCTCACACCAGATTTATATGACGGCAGTCATCTTAATCACGTGAACCAAGGGAACTTGCGAATAGAATTAAAGTTTTCTATCCCTTTGTAAAAACAATTTCAGTTTTAGTCTATGCTGAATTTTTGAATATGATTGAAACAACCAACTCTAGAAACGTGTTATCTGATTTTTCAATATGAATTCCATTCAACTGACTTCCATACTACAAAAAGACAAGTGGGAAATTTGTAGGGGATTTTGCAAGTGATAACATTCCAAAGACCTTTATAAAATTTCCTGTTGCATTTATATTGAATACAGATCCACACACGAAACCTGGAACGCATTGGATTGCAGGGTTTGTGAAATCCATTTCAGAAGTTAAATTTTTTTATTCATACGGGCATGCTCTCAATTATTTTAAAGGTTTCATAAAAGACTATTTTACTAGATTTTCAACTATTTATGTATGATGTCTATTAATGTATTACTTCAGAGTCATAAAATGTCTGTTTGTGGCCAATGCCGTTGTTTTTATGTATACCTTCGCTGTAGAAAAAACCATTGAAACAAATTGTGAATGTATTTGGATCCAATTTATTCTGTAACGAAAATGATTAATTTGTATCGAAAATGATTAATGTATCTGTGCCTTTCTTTCAATAAAAATATAAAATGAGTGAACAATTGTTTACGTTTCATTTCGAATCATGCTTCCTTTAAAGTTACAACAACCTTTCGGAGCTTTTTAGCTGGACCCTCAGGAGTCGGAAAGAGTTACTTTTTAAAGCAGCCGTGCTCAATTGATATAATAAGTAAAAATATATATATATATAGCTATAGAAAAAGTAATATGGTTCTCTGGAATTTATCAGCCATTATATGATGAAATCCCCGACGTGACTTTTGTATATGCTATAGAAAAAGTAATATGGTTCTCTGGAATTTATCAGCCATTATATGATGATATCCCCGACGTGACTTTTGTAGAAGGTTTTCCATGCGACTATAAAAGTTATATAGGTGGTAGAACCCTGTTTGTGATCGACGATTTAATAACCGAATGTGGCAATTCTAAAGAACTGGTTAAATTATATATTAAGGGCTCTCACAATTTAAATATATTCGTTTTCAGCATTTCGCAAAATATATTTCATAAAGGAGCAGAGTTCAGAGAAATCTCCTTAAACAGATATTACTTGTTTTTATTGAAGTCTCGTAGAGACGTGACTCATATTGCTCACTTGGGGAGACAGCTATTCCGTTTGTTTATTTACTGGTGGACTTATAGTCGAATACGGAGGAAAATTTTAGGCTTCGAAAGAGTATATTACAGGGTGAAATGATGTGTATATATCAACCTAAATAAATGAACATTGATTAGTTTGAAACATGCCTCCTTCCAAGAAAGACGTAAATCTTTTTCGCATTCTCAATGATGTTCACCACACCTTCGAAAAAATTTGTAAAAAAGTTTCCGAAGATTTGTATAAACTTTATTTCAAAATGTTGGCTGAATACTTTAAAAGGAAATGTTCCCTTAAACAAGAAACAGAAGAAACCTTTATCTCGTCACAAGCACACGCTTAGATTATTGGCGGATAAAAAGATTTCTGTCAATAAGAAACGCAATGAGTTAGTACAGAAAGGTGGTTTTCTGAATATTTTATTACCTTCAGCATTAAGTGTGTTAACATCTCTCATTCATTAGAAAGATGGAATATGCAAATAAATGCATTTTGGTTTCTAATGATCAATTCTCCAAACATGTACCAACAGAAGGCCATCTATCTGAACTAGATTGAGATATGAGTGCCATTTTAAAGAATAGCGGGATACGAGTCGATGAAAAAGCCAAGTTACATATGCAAATTTTACAGAAAAATTGAACATTCTAGATTAAAATAAGGTAGTTCAAGAAACTATATCCGAACCTCCATCAGATCAAAATACAGAAGAAGAAAAGCAAGATGTAATTGAAAATCTTTTTTTTTAAATCAGCCCCTAAAAACTTGAAATCCAACACTCGAAATATTTTGAATTATTTAAAAAATTCACAAGACGAGAAACATTGGACTTCTAACGGAGGATTGATATTCAAGGGACACAACGTAAAGAACTCAAACGTTCTGGACTTGATAAAATGTTTGCAGACACCTTCCAATACACCTCATCCACAGGGTTTTGACATGTTTCTTCAAGGATTATCAGAAATGAATTTTCCAAAAGGTTTTATGAAGAATTCCTCGCTTAAATTTGAAAGAAAAGAAGAAATCCCTCCCAAGAGAAGAAAACGCGACATTGTAAAACCAAAAGAGTGGTTCTCCCTTGAACACACCCAAAGAAAAAAAATAGACAAACATAATTGTATTACATTTTGCCTTTGATGCTGTTTAAGAATTTAATCAGCGAGACACTCGGCGTTTGTGAAATTAATGAGTAATACAGAATGCAATCGATGTTTCGGAATGTAAAAATGTCGGAAAAAGTGGTTATCTTTTAATTAAACAGATAACGCATCATGTGAGTGCTTGTGAAAGCAATGTTTAATTATAAATCGATCTGTCAAGTCGAAAAGTTGTTCGCAATGTCTTTACCCGATATAACTTATATACCTAATTTCTACTCAGAAGAGGAAAGTAATGAAATGTTTACAAAACTGTCAAAGTGTCCCTTTAAACAACCAAACATCAAAGTCTGGGGTAAATCCTATGAACCCTTAAGGAAATCCTGCATTTACGGTGACATGGACATTGAGTATGAATATTCTGGTCACTGTGAACTACCACTGTCCTCGAACCGGACTATGTTGAAAATAAAATCTGACGTGGAGAAGAAAATTGGATCTGAGTATAAATTTGTACTACTCAATTTCTACGAAATTGGTCATACAGAGATCGGTGCACAAAATACGATGAACCCTCTCTAAACCACTCTGTGGACATCGAAACACTCAGCTTTGGAGCTTGCCGTTATATCATCTTTTCCAAAAAGGGGTGTAAATCAGTGCGACAAGTGTTGGAAGCAGGCTCCCTCTTGCTAATGCACGATCAAAAAGAATGGACTCATGCTATCCCTCCTCAGCCTTGTGTGAAAGAACCTCGCATAAGTCTTACTTTTAACCTAGTTTAGTCTTTGAAGAAAAGCTTGGATGAGATGGAACGTGACTATTCGATTCCACAAGGTAAACGTTTACGTCGAAACTAATTATGTATTATTATTTTTATTATCATCATCAGTGCAAAAAATAAATAAATATGGATAGATATTTTATCATGATAAATTTTTATTATTATTATTTTTATATTATTATTAGTAGTAGTATAAGGATAATTAAAAAGTTTTAGTTATTTTTATTACAAGTTGTAGTAATAAAAATGAAATTTTAATAGTTTAAAAAGGCAATGTGCTAAGTTCAGACATCTCTTCAAATCACATATTGAAATTCTTTTAGCAGATTTTAATGGTTATAATAAAACTTTTATGCAATTACTTTTTAAGAATAATAAAAAAGTTCTAAATAATGAATAAAGTGAATATTAAGACAACAAGTGATAATATATATATAAATATACTAAATTTAAATAATATTGCTAAGTTGATTAAAAAAAGAAATGTTTTCCTCTCTATCTCTCTTATTCAGAAAGATTGACAAACAACATATTGATAAATCAAATGTAGAAAATTTATTTGTTATTACATTTTTATTTTCATAATAGTGGTTATCACTTCAGATATTTCGTATATCAAATTTTTTAGCACATTAACTTGCTCTGTATTCAAATAAATGTGATAAGGTTTTAATTTATATGAATCACGACTTTTACAGCTATTCTGCAGGCACACTCGATCCTCCTCGACCATTACCAATAGTCTATTGTCGGCCACAAAGCTCGATGATATTTTTACGAATTGAAAGTCAAATAACTTTTCAGAAAAAAATCCCACGTTTTGCTAACATCGTAACACCATCCATAGCTGGGCGGTTTTGCGGCGTGAAAGTCCTGACATGTATTAAGATTCCTCCGTCGCCACATTGTACGGCTGTAGTTCAAACACTACCACTTAGTTCCCATGCACCGAGCGTTTCACACGTACGTTGTTGCACCCTTCTCGCTGACTCAGCACCCTGAGTGGGACGGTTAGACTCTGGGAGGGACAAAACGCACCTCCGGCGCGTCGGCGGCGACTGTGAGCGGCTGGGCAAAATGCACCTCCGGTGAGGCGGCGGCGACTGTGGGCGGCTGGGCAAAGCGCACCTCTGGTGCGGCAACTGAACGGCATGTCCTTCAAGCGTGTACAGCTTTGCAGGGCCCCAATTGAATGGTTTTGGAGAATTTTTATATATTCATATATCTTCATCCACTGTAAAGATATATGAATAAGTAAGATGAAATCATATATATATATATATATATATATCACTTTTTAAGAAACACGTAGCATTGTTTGAGCTCACCTTAGAAAGATTTTGTGTGAAGAAAATCGATGCAAATAAATTAAAAGTTTGAATAAAAATCTCAATAGAAATGGACGACTTAGATTTCCGGCTCGTATTTAAAATACAATGTCTTAATATAGTCAAAATTGAATGAAATTAAGTCCTTTTAAACATATAGTAACAACAAATTTCAACCCAAATATAGCGTTTCATTTTGCTATTTAAAGTATTTGAACTGTATTTTCATGAATAATATGAGATTAAAATCTAATTATTTTTACTATTATGAAGTTTAGAAGAAATAGTTTCTAGTAGCATGCTTTTAACAAAATCTAAAATAAATTTGTACATACAATTCGCTACACGAAAATGAATGAATGTTACTTACGAGATATGAAAAGATGGTCATTTCGATCGCCCTCAAAGCACAGAGACTGCGAGAGTGTAGACATCTAGTACGGGAGGTGACGTTTTGGTTAGAGTGATGTTATAGTGGAAACGAATAAAGTATGTTCTACAAACATTTTCTCTAGAAAAGAATGCTGAGGATTGAATCACAGATGTCCATACTGGTGAATAACAAGAGATGTTCGAGAAGAAAAATAAAAAATAACACGCATCGACTATGTATATTTTCTAAACAAATATTTAAATGAGAAATATCTGGATCGCGTAACATGGTACTATTGTCTTTTCAAAAAAATAGTAATAATAATAATAATAAATAACGAATAAATTTAGAGTACAATTATATTATTAATAATAAACTATATTGTTAGCAATTTTGTACTGTCCGAAAGCTAAGGTTATAAAACCGTCATTTAAAATAAAGCGTTTATCGTCTAATGAGTTTAAACACACATTTTTAATACATGTTGTACCACCCCTTTTGCTGTTTTCTTTTCGGAATTGTTCGATTTTAACGAGTATATTTTAGAACGTAACCACACAAATTCAATGATAATTGCCCCGTCCAATTCATCTTTCATTTTTTCTAATACCCTTTTATTTTTATTATCATAAACAGGGTGTGTGGAACTATAGTAAGATGTATTAAAATAGTGTGAATTTAGATGCATGTCTGCATAGACATCTTCGCATTCGATCTCATAACCCAGTGAATCTGTATCTGTGAAAAAGAGAGTGGCTTTATCATAAAACCAATTTTTTATAAAGGTATAATGAGAGTCAGACATTAATGTTTTAATGAGCTCTAAGATTGCAAACCCTGCATATATGGGGCGATTAAGGACAATTTTTTGTATATTAAATAGACTGCAGTTAAACCATCGTCAAAAATTTTGAAAGATTTGAATGCTGGGGAAGATACTAATTTTTTAGCCTGTCTTTCACGATTGTATACTTTTATGTTGGTCCTCTCCCCCAAGTTTTCTAGTGTCTGACCAAAAACTGCGTTATTCATTAACTTGAAAAAGTTTTTCTCAAAAGAAATTTTTGCTTTTATCCTTTGTTCTCTATTATAACGAATATATGACTCCAACCATGGAGATTGTTTAAAACTCAGCGCATCAAATGCACGGGTAATTCTCAATCCTAACTCTTTATACAACTTTAAATTTCTAAAATGGGCAGCATATTTAGTTTTATTGGAAAGGTTCGGTATAAGTTTGCTATTAGAGCCACTGATTTTGAATCCTAATTTATCTGATAAATTTAATTGATAAGAGGACAGCATAGCTTTATTTGTTTTCATTTTTTCGGCAGAAACGGGCAAACAATTGTGGGCGTCGTGAATTTCTTCCGGATACTCCAAATAAACTTTGAAAACAAATCAGTGTCCCCCTCATCAGGAATTTGCATGATACTCTCTTCATTCCACAACTCGGGAGATTCATATTTAAACTTTTCTAGTGGAAGAGCCTGACTCATGGCCCAGCCATACAGATTATTCATGTCAAAATACATAATGCATTTAGATGGGTTGGAAGGGTCGAAGTTTGACATGTATTTATTGTTGGCCTGCGCATACCGTTTGGTAATAGTGCTTAACCCACCACGTATGCCTTGTTCTAAAAATAAATACATGTTAGGGTCTTGGATTAATTCTAATTTAGCTTTAGTCATTTTCAGAAACGCTTGCCACAAGCCCTGGTGCCGTCAGTAAATGACATGGATCAATTTTTTAGTACTCCACACACTAAGATCTAAAATTTTGAAAAATCACAAAGCAAAAGACCGTCTGCTTTTAAATAAATATCGTGATATCTCCCAGCATTTTCAACTGTTGTGTTTCCCAGACTTCATTTCCATAAGCAGATTCATCTTCTGTTATAAGCTCACACTCAATGAACTGAAGAAATATTCTCGCGAGGGTAATTTCTTTTCATCGAAATTTAAAAAATCATCCGCGTATTCGTATGGATATATACCTTCACGCAGTAATGAGTCAACATGATTTCGGTTAAAGTGCTCCCGCATGATTGAAAAATTGTCTTTAGGTAAATTACTGACCAAGACGTGAAGAGATGCTGCCATGAACTGATAAGAATTTACAAATTGCAATTTCCCCACTGAAAATGTAATATATTTTTCCATAATTTTAGCACTCAATTTTCTCAAAATTACAATCAATTTTCACATCTTTGAACTGACCCATAGCTTGCATGATAATATGAGTGTCGAAGTGTTTCGCATTATGTAAAATTACGGGAATTTTCCAACTTAATTTATAGTTTAAATTGCAAATATTGTGAGCAGCCCCATATATTTACCAGTAAAGTGATCATAATCGCGCACTCTGTCTTTTTTCAACTCATCTCCACAAATATGGCAGTTGACAGCTGATTTGAAGAGCTTCTCCTCATCAGTGGTTATGGATAGGGAGATAATCTTTTTAAGAATTGAAGAAATTTCTTCTTCTTTTAACATTGAAGAAACAAACAACTTCGCTGCACCTATCCCGCAATACACAGTAAGCGGTTTTATTGATTTCCATTGGGGTCTAATAACCACATAAAAATAACCGCAGGGCTCATGAAGAGAAACGGCATTAACCTGTTGAGTATTTGGAGTAATGATGGACTCAAAATCGGCATAAATGACATAGGGAACGGGGAGTTGAAAATGAAATTTTTCAAAAGATAAGTGGGTGGCAATGGGCATTTCTACCTTTTATGGTTTGTGAATTCGACAGTAGGACAAATGGTCATCTAAAATAGCTTCCGAAGAACATCGGTTAAGCAGTAGTTGCAGAAAAAAGATTGTCCGTCATGTTTTGAAAGAGATGATAAAAACCGACACATGCTTTTAATATAGCAAAAATGTTTTGTTTCGGTATTTGATTGGAAAAGTAAGTTTACGTGTAAAGCATATTTTTTCTCAGTAAAATACAGAGGGAACACCGTTTTCTCATAACCAAAAACATTTATGGATATATCATTTAATGTTTCGAATTTCGTAACTTTATTCAGTGTGAAAGGGAAAGTCATATCGGGTTCAAATTTCAACTCGCTTGCAAATTCAGCGTATTTTGAAACGCAGTGTGAATTTGTTTTGGCGGGGCGAAGAGCCGCTAACATTGACCACATGAAGAATTTATTGTCATTATTTTTAACATTGACGATGCTACCAGTGTATTTTGTCTTATCAGGTGTAGTGCAACAGGAGTGTAGGTAGCAACTTTAAGTTCTAAGTGTTCGATGAAATCAATTATCCACCCGCTACCCCGTGCTTCAAATTCATCAAACGATGATTTTACTTTAGATAAAGCACAATGTAAATCATCATTCATATTTTCGATTAAAAGATTTCGCATACAGTCACTCCGTATGAAACTAGTGCAAAATTCCCTTTCTTCGTCCGTTACCATTCTGAAGAAATGAACTTTAACAACTATGCTCCATTTAATGGTCGTTCGTTCGAGGATGTGATTTTCTAAACGCTCATAAAGAAGTTGTTTAAGAGACTCTAACAATTGGGTCAAATCTTTACGGTTTTCATCGTCCGCTGTTAAAGTTTCCGAAGTGAATGTACTTAAGCTACTCGCGGCAATTGGGGGGGGGGGCGTTAGGACGTTTTTTCTTAGACGAGGAGGGTGGGCTGAATTTGGTAGACGTTTCACGGGGAAATTCTATTATGCACTTTAGAGATATGTAGGTTGAGACTGTCTTGCTTATTAAAATTTTTATGGCATATTGAACAATTTTTTTTCCTTTATCGATGTGTGTATTTTCAAATGACTAGCAAAGTTATATTTAGTTCAAAATTGTTTCCTGCAGTGATCACACTTAAATCGTTTGCCTAAAAAGAGAATACAAAAAAATTAAAAGAGGTTCATACGTGAAAAGAAATATTTAAAAAAAACCTAAACATGCCTTTTCAGATGAATAAGATGTTGACGCTAAATTTTTGGTTACATCTGATATGTCCGGTGATGTGATGTGTGAAGTTGAGCTTTCTGCTTTCTATTAAAAAATGAGTTGAATATAATAAAACTAGTTGTTAAAAAAGTAATCACAACTCGAAAGGAATGTTTATAATCTCACCATTTCAACATCCATTTTAATATGATATTATCAAACCTGGTTAAACAAAGTTTCAGAGGAAAAATCACTTTCCTATCAAAGAACGGAAAAAAGTATTTCCACCCACAAAATATTGAAACAAAATGATACTGAAAAAAAACCGTTACTGACCTCTTAAGGTAACTGCCTACGTTCGGAGAACTTTTTTTAAAAAACATAAAATATAACTTAATTACCAATGTTTTTATCATCAATATAGTTTAAATAACTGATATATATAAGATTTAACCCAAGTAAATATAAAATATTAGAAAAAATTGCAATTTTATACCAAAATTTGGCAAAAATTTACATTTACGCCAACACTTCTGCAAGCAAATATACTTAAAATATTTTGAAAATTATTTGCCTCATATGTTCATTAGACACTTACCTGTGCATTGAACTATTATTACCTTAAAATTTTAAAAAATAAAAGTACTGTGTCATTTATCGTAAAATGAACTGATTTTTTCAAAATATTTCAACACACAATCACCGAAAACAATCCAAAAAGTATCAAAATTTTAAAATTAAGCTTAGCTTCTAGTTCAATGCACAGCTATAAATATATATAACATGCTAGTAAAATTTCATTTACAAACTTTAAAAACTATTCCAGCTGTGAGTGCCAGCGTAAACTGAAAATGCTAAAAAACAAGTTTTGCAGAAAACACATTTGAACATTTTATTTTGAGTAAACATAAATTTAGATTTTCATAATGTTGTTAAAACACATTTATAGGTTACACCTTCCTTTACCTGAAAATTCAATAATTTAGCCTTTTTGGCAGATTTCCTTTTTTTTCTGGAAAGTTTTGAAGTGGGTAAAGAATGAAGTTTAGCACTTTTAACACGTTCAGAGTCCATTAATGAAAAGTTCTTAACAGTTTCTTGTCCCAATGACACTCCTAAGTTTTTGAAGACATCAAGAAGTCCTAAATATCCAGAATTAAAAAGTAAAACTGCAATATTAACTCCTAACGTTAAACTTTGCATTTCAACAAAAGTTTCTTTAGGTAAAATTGTCCATATCACATTGTTAAAACTTTCATTGTTGTTCTGAGTCTTTCCATGCAAGCATTTAGACAGCAAATTGCTATCACAAAGGCTCATATAGGTTGTCTTGATGGAATTTATGATATCATTTGGCAGGCCAGGAGATTTGTCCACAAAAACTTTACCTTCATGAACAGCTCGTTGATACTTACACCAACTGTCGCCTCCTTTCGGGCATTGTTTATGCATTTGTTTGTTTTTGCCTGAATAACAGTGGTAAAATGCTGCAATGACGGCTGACTGCATGTTTTGTAAATTTCCTATATTACTCCTGATCGCGATACCATAATAGTTCTGTAATTTGTCAATCAATTTATCGGTCAATTTTCCTTTGCCGCCTAGTCCTTTCTGTCGATGGAGATAGCTGACACGCAGCCGTTTAAGGAATTATGCCCACGGCGTTGCCAAGTACCGTCTACCGATACACACAAGATGATGTCTTTGTCTTGGTTCTCACTTCAGTAGCAGCCTCTTTCATGTTCTTATCAGCAGCACACCGAACAGCTTTCAACAGCTGATCTTCATGTCTACGAAATGTAGACTTGCTCTTAAAAGGCAAGTTCACTGCACATAAAAGTTTTTTTTCCTGCTGTGAAACCTTTTCAAATAAGCCTTAGGCCCAGCACTAAGAGGGAATTCAGGGTAGACTTTCTTCCTATCTTAGCAGTTGAGGTAAATCCATTCATGTATCCACACTTGCATGTTAAAGTGAAGTCTGAGCAAAGTCCAAATCTGGAATCTTCTGTCAACTTTAAACCAGTTTTAAGGCATTGAGGGCAGCAAACACACAATTTAAAATGAAAATGTCCATGATTCTGTTCCCTTTAAGTTCGTTACTTCATCCTTTAGCTCTGCACAGTCATTCATTATCAATTTGGATGCACTTGCAGTTGCAGGTTCTTCAACTGATTGATTTGCATTTGTAAAGCGATTCCCATGAAAAGATCGATCATTAGAACGTTTAGTTCTGTATTTAGGCATTTTCAAGATAAAATCAGTAATAAAAAATCAAAATAAAGCTAGAATATAACTTAAAACCAACATTAGAATTCGCAAAAGAACGTGACGCAATTGTATACAAACAATGTGTATGAAATCAAAGATTGCCATTCCAGGAAGCTAAATAAGTTCTAAAAGTGTTGCCAGATGCAAGACACATTACTTAATTAAAGTTAAAAATGAATTCTCACTGTTTTTAGAGGTTCTCACTGTTTTTAGTGTCAGAAATCAAAACGAAACTACGGTGTTTACACTTGATTTGAGCTCTAGACGGACACTTCCGGTCTCTGAAAATGAACTTCCGGTTTATTAAAACAGCTATATCTCCTTAAGTAATTATCTTAGGAACATAATTTTAACAGATTTGGAATCTTAAAAGTATGTACTTTTAAATAAGACAATAAAAATGTTTTCGAAGATTTGGTCGAAAATGGTCTTTTTAACGTAGGCAGTTACCTTAAGAGAATATTTTAGAAAGAAGAGTAAAGAGAAAAAATGAAAAAGAAAAATTATAAAATTAAAGGGTAAAGGTATAAATTAACCGATTTTTGAGAGCAGCTAGAGTAAATTATTTTGAATTCCAATAATAAACGAATGAAACATGCATTTTCGAGGTAATCACATCATTTTCTGACTTGAGTGACCCTACCACAGTTTAAAACTTCGTCAGCATAGTTCTAATATGCAATCTTTACTTGCATCTTAAAGCCATTATCAGTTCGTCGTTTATTAATGTCATTTTGCTCTTTCTGCTTTCATCGCCGGCGATCAGCGCTCTGCATTTGTCTCGACTTGCGTCACAGATTGATTTTATTTAAAGTATTACCTTAGATGCTAAAATAACAACATCTCTCTTCAAGTGAAATGTTTGATCCTGAAATAAATCAATTTTTACCTTAATTCTACGATGGAATTCTTTTCCCATGCCTCTACACGCCCGACAACGCTCGTGACATATCACACATATGCAGTTCACTCCCGATTGATTATACGGGTTAATCACCGGGAAGGATCGCACGGACAATCGAAAAACACGGATAATCCGAAAATTCCTTTTCATTAAAGAAGAAAATCAACATCAGTACGAAAATATAAAATTACTTACATTTGCATGCTGTATAACATCAAAATAGGAATTTTAACATTTAATGCTTTAAAAAATCTGTTATGCGTCTTTGTTTCTGCTGTTTGTTCATCTCTTATCGTATATCGACACATCTTTTACGAACCGCAATAATGTCACCGTAATCAAATCCTCTTTGTCCCATATAATCTAACAAAGTTTCCACAGATTGTAGAGAAGCAGAATGAGAAATTGTATTTTCCTCATTTAGTACATCTTTTGCATCAGTACTAGCAGATTCTCCCTTATCAAGTTTGTGAAGGATTTCTAATTTTTGTTTAACATTTAAAACGTTTCGTTTTCGTTTCACACCCCTCCTTTTTATCAGCAAAAAATTTCACGTCACTGACTGACGATAAACAAAACGCAAAAACTAAAGGAACACGTGCGAAAGGGAGAGAAGTTGAAGAAGTTAAAGAATGGCGTATTAGGCAGAAGCGTGATCGTACGAGAATGAGCTAGTAGGAAGAGGATGATTCATTTCTCGGAAAACTAGGGGTTGAGCCTGTAGAGACTGCACTTGGAGGAAGAAAAAAAATATATTCTTTAGCCATGGCTCACTAGTTTCACGGAATGAATATTTCGATCGAACATCAACATCGATTTTACATGAGTGATAGGCGTGAAAATGTTTCTCTTTAAATTTTTATGAGTCCGGAATGAGCACTGATAATCCGCAAACCGGATAATCCGCGCACGGATAATAGAGAGTATACTGTATTTTATATATATGAATAAATAAAATATTATTTATTAACTATAAATAAATACATATTTATTAGCTAATTTACTTCGTTTACAATACTTTCTTTGTGTGGACTTCGCTTACAAGAAATAAAAATATGAGGATCTGATAGCTGAAATAAAATTGTTTTTTGCACATTACATTAAAGACACTTTCGCGAGTTAGACATTAATATAAATACTAGCTTGTTTGGAATTCATAGAAATATTAGAAGAGAAAAAATGGGCATGATGTCGAAGCACCGCGTACAGCAAAGTGCAGCTAGATGTTAGATGACAGGCGAGTCACGTTTGTCATATGACTATGACATCACGTTAGTTGACTCCATCCGTCATTTATCATGACGTCTCCAACCGGATCGCTCCCCTCCACGCAAATGGCATGCTGGCACTCCACACTGTTCCCTTCTTCAGCCCATCCCTTTGGGTAGAACATTCATAGTCGCTCTTCGCAAATGGCAAACCCATCAGCCACGGATCACTCTGATCCACTACTGCACCCACTTCTTCGCTCGCCTTTAAAACGCGAATCCCGGACTTCTCTGATTTCAGCCAGAGCAAGAGAGCCTCCTCTCTCCCTCCTGCCACACGTATCTACCCAGGTCGCATTTCAGCATATATGTCCCGACAGTCCAAATCGAGCTGCTGGATATTCAGACTCGTTGAAAATCCTAACTGTCGACCACGCCCCTCCACTACTCAGCTGGTTTTCTCACTGACGACCGGAATTTGCGTGGAGATTTTGGGATTTCTCCACTTTAGCGGCAACTGCAGTTTACAATTCGTGATTTTCTTCAGTGTATGTTAATATTATGAACTGCCTCATTTGAGTGTAGTTTCTCAAAATTAGAAGGTCACCTTTGTTTCACTATAGCAAAAACCGCGGTAAAAGTTAAGTTTAGGGTTCAGAGGCGTTGCTCCCCACTTTGGATCGCCAACTTTTTGTCACCAAGACCAAGACAGCTTGGTGATGTGAGAAAATTTCTTTTGGGTGCGCAATGAACATTCTATTGTTCTCTTGCTCACGCGATGCCTGCTGCATCTGAAGAGGAGAAATTCCTCACGCGATGTGTGTGGCATCTCAAGTGGGTTTCTGGCAAATTTGTAAATTTTTTAAAAAAAATCAGAGGCATCGCGGGATCCTAGTAACTTCGCTTTTTCATTGGATGTTAGTAATCTACGTTTTTTTTTAAATTTCAAAGTAATTTCTCACCTCAAAACATTCTTTCGTCAAAATGTCAACAGTAGCGAAGAGCACGCCAGTCTGAACAAATCCAAAAATGTCAGAAACAGGAGCAATGAGCACGTCAGTGGAAACAAATCCACGACCAAAACGTTCAAAATCAAACTGTAGAATTCGAAACGAAGTATTATTCAAATTCGATTAAACCAACCAATTAAATAGAAGATAGCACTGATCAGACCAATTAAATAGATGCACCGATGCGCAAGACACCAATATAATGATCGTTGCGCGCGGAAGACACGAATAAAAACGTCGCTGCGCACCCAAAACAAATGTTCTCGCATCGCTAAACCGTCTTCCTCTTGGCGGCAGTGAATTGGCGATCCATAGTGGAGAGAAATGGCTGCGCAACCTAAACTTAATATTAACTAAAATCGCGCAACTTCTGAGATCGTAAACAAATTTCGAATACTAATAAAAGTGAACCTTGAAATAAATAAAAACTAAAATAAAAGTTACGAAACTATTAAATTTTTGAATAACCACCTTCGTATGTAAGTAAAGTAAATAGAATAAAACAAAGAAGATCTAATATTTCCTCAGTTTTTATGATTTTTCTGTAATTTTAGAACCATATACAAATAGAACTGCTAAAGTAATGCGACGATAATGCTTGAAAATGATTATATAACTTTAGTAACAACCTGTTATATTTTTATTCTACGAGCGTTTCAAACGTTTATGACTTTCTAGAATATTGAAATTAGTTTTAGATTGGTTAGTTTAAAATGTTTTCCGAGACAAGCAGAATTATTAGCAAGGATTTACAAAGCAGAAATATCAGTATATTGACTATAATGTAATGGTCTTAGATACAATGAATGACCTTTTAGTATTTTGATACGCGATAGTGTACTTCCATTGCAAAGCCAAAAACGAAACATGTTGTGTGTTTTACAGCGGGAGCTTCCTTCTCAACTTTATCGTACATTTACACCATATGGAGCGTTTTGTGAACATCATCTTAGTGTAGTACATGAAATCGAATATGCATTATTTCCGTTGACCGATTATGTCCAAAATTAGATGCACATCTAATTCACATACATGCACCAAGTTTCATTTATTTATCTTTTTGAGTTTTTGAGTTTTAGCTTTCACATAACACACAAATAGACAGACTTGCAGACAGTCCATCCCTTGACAGAATTTGACCAAAACTAAATGCACATCTACAATTCTGGTGATAAAACCATATGGTAAATTTCAGCAACCTAACTTGTTTCGTTTTTGAGTTATCATGTTCGTATGCAGAAGGACAGACAGACGCATATGCTTCCTGGGGACCAATTTTGCCCAAACTTGGATACACATCTAATCCACATCCATGGATCAAGTTTCATTTATTTAGCTTTTTGAGTTTTAGCTTCCACATAGCACACAAATAGACACACTTGCAGACAATCCTACCTTGAGGGAATTGGCCCAAAACTCGATGCAAATCTGCAATTCTGATGATAAAATAATATATAGATTTTATTATTCTAGATTGTAGCGTTTTTGAATTGTCAAGTTCAAATGCACAGGGACGTACAGACGCATATGCTCCCTGGGGACCGATTTTGTCTAAAATTGGATGGCTGCTAAGATATAATTATGGTTTAAATGCAATGTTTCAAATTTGGTTCTTCTGACTCTTTCAGTTTTCGAGTTATGAGTGTTTATTCGTTTATTGTTCTGACTACTGATCTACTAGCAACTACTGATCTGAGTCAATATGAAGAAGGTGAATGGTTTGTTAGCATGTAGAGGAAGTCAGGACAAGGTGGCGATGTTAACATTTAGCCATTTTTTATTAATTCAGATTTTGGAGTATTTTTTCTTTGCATATATTATTAGATTCGCAATTTTTTGTGTTGTTCCAAAATTAATATTTTTTTATTTTCATATTATCGAAGTCATTTCGCCATTTAAAATAAGCAAAGCAAAAGTGCCAACTTGCTCCGCTACCGGGACAAAATGACTTTTACCACGGGACAGGATGGAAATTATGACAAGAGTTTAATTCATTTTTAGAAAATTTAGGGCAAAACACTAATCAATGAAAAGGGTTGAACATTAATTAATTAAACGTTTAAATAATTTTTAATTGATTAGTATGTAATGAAACGGTTGTTTTAGTTAAAAGTTAAGCTCATAGGAAATTAATAAAACTCAAAACCGGTATTTTTTCATTCACAAAAATTTGACATTAATTTTCCTCATTCAGAGTCTGAGTAGCCCTCGGACCACCATGTGTGACAATTGCAACACTCTATTTAATCTTCTGATTGAGGGTCTACATAAATCTTATAATTCGTGGGGCACTGTATTATATTTTCTTTGGAAGTTTGAACTGACGTCATGAGTGTAAGAAGTTTTGGCTTTATAAAGAAAGGAATAAAACTTCAGTTTCTTTGTAATAATTCCTTTTATGAACATTAACCTCTTGTCTTTGTTGCTTCAAACGTTTTTATTCCATCTTCTGTGTGTCTTTCTGAACCGACATCTCTTTTATAGGTAAGATTATTAAAATATTTAAAATATTTTCTATAGGTCTCACACCTTTCAAAATGTGATGGGATAGATAGTGAATCACGTAGCTGAAAAAAATTATACAAAATAACTAAAAAATTCATATATTCTTCAAAAATAAAACAGTAAAAAGCACTTAGGACAAGATGACGAAGTTTTCAAATTGAATTAACAAGAATTAGATAAAAATAAATAGTAATTTTGAAAAGCGTATTGTCTAAGGTAGTCATGCATAGCAAAGAATAAACAAATATATTATGTGCTATTCCACTAGATGTTACGCTGAAGTGCTTAAGGACCATCTTGCCCTAACTTCCCTTACAGTCAACCAAAACATAAACTGAGCATCGGTACCCATCGAATTTTGAACCAGATTGAAAAACAATTCATCAATTCATTTAATCGATAATCAAAAATGATTAATCGATTCATTTTTTTATCGTTATCGATTCATCCAACCATCTTTATGTAATGTTTTCTCCCATCATCGGTTTATTATAATCAAACTTACCTTAAATCCATTTTTTATTTATTTATTTAAAATTTGAAGACACAAATTGAAATCACATTACCTAAAAATTATATTCAGTAAATAAAACTCCACGAAATTGAAAAACAAATCTTTTTATTGATACCAAAATAGATGCAACCATGTCAGTAATAATTCATAACAATATACAGTACAATGCTATTGACTTATATTTTAAACTTGAGTTCTCACAGTTTAGCAATTATAGAAGTCTTTTTTTTCTGGTAGTGTTCTTAAACGCCTCCACATCCCATCCATGTATGCAAGAATTTTATTTATGACATTGTTTTATATGTTCTCCAGTAACTGTTTTATAAATCCATTCTTCATGAAAAATGTAATGACACCTTAACATGTAATTGTTTATTTATTTAAATTGTTCTCTAAAATTTCACATTTCATTTTCATATTCGCACTCAAACCATACAAACTGACTTTTAACCAGTTTTCTATCGACTTCAATCAGCCAAACGGTGTGCAGTATAAAAGATTGTACTCAACATTGTTCAGAACACTAATATCTTTTTCATATTGAATGAAAGTTCATATTATCCGTTTCAGTACTCGCCAATTTTTTTAATTACCCTACGATAGATTTGATGAGTAATTTACCGTATTCTTTAAGCAGGTGCTGAAATAATTGACCATACTCCTTAAGGACTTCCACATATTCGTCATAATCTTTATCCGCAATGCAAGAACATTCATCATGAGGTCGACAGTACAAACATTTCTCTGAATATGCTGAAATTCGTGTAAAATCTTCCTTGTTTTCGACTTACAATCGATTTTTTTTTGCAATTAAAAAAGCCCAGTAAGTCCAGACAATTTTTCAAATATAGACTATCGCATTTGAACTCTGCAAAAGAATTGTTAAAATGTAACAGCCACGACGTTTTCCATTCTAAAAACTTCATAAATTTTTCTTCATTAACTGGCACTTCATTATTTAATGATCTTGCCGAATTTGACTCAAGAGAACGAAAAACTGACAATTTATCTTCTGATATTAGAGGTTCATAAAACTTCATTAGAGCAAACACGTAATTTCCGCATTGACAACACTTCCGATATATTGTCGAATCTATCGTTTTGCAAAGACCACAAGGATCGAACAAAATCCGAAGGAGACATCTTAGTTTGACCATGAGGACAATTGAGTTTTTCAGCATCATTTATCCATTTTTTGATACAGGTGAAAAGAAACTCATGCTTACAACTAGTTACGAATGAATGAGAAGTATCGATATTATCAAGACGCATAATACAGCGATTGGGCACTTGCTCAGCCATTTCAAAGAATTGCTTTTGAAAGAGTCAAACTGTAAATAAAGAACTAATATGGAATTTATAGATTAAAGATAATGATAATAATTAAAAAAAGGATAAAAGATTAAGATAATAATAATTTTAAAAAATTAATGATCATTCCTTGTATTCTCAAGAAAATGTTTTTCCGATCATACTTCATAATACCTGTGTAAAACATTTCTCTTCTCAGAGGATAACTCTCATTCATATTTTTGAATTTCTGCTGTGTCTGTCTTTACGTTTCTATTTCAGTGACAAAATCATATTACTTGGAATTATTTTCAATGAAATCGTGTATTATAACGCCAGAGAAATTACCGAATTCGTTTGTCTTTAAAATTTCTTTCAGTGACGAAATTATATTGCTCGGAATTATTATCGATGCAGTCGTGTATTGGAAAGCCAGAGAAACGGCCGAATACGCCGGTTACCGTAAAAATCATAGGATGATGATTTTTTAGGTGAAAATTCAACCTCAACTGGGTGATTTGATACCTCGTGGTTTTAAATTCCATAAGATAATTAATATAAAAACGACCATGATGTCTCACGATAAAGTACTTTTTTTTAAATTTTCAGATTAAAAAATCGGGAAAAGTTTTTTACCGAGTATAATAAGATTTTCAACGAACCACTGAGCTGCAACTCCAAAATTGATTGTTTGATTCAGAAACCGTCTTAGGAAAATGAAGCAAATCCCTGCATTTTGTTTCGACAACAACGGTAAAATATTTTTCAATGACTTGGTGAATCGATTGAAAAGTTTAAATTCAGAGGAGTTGAGTTAATCTTGACCGATGATTATTTCAAAAGTCGAAATATCGAAATTGTTTCAGCTTAGCCCAAAAAGAACATTCCTGGAAGCTATTCTTCCATTACCGAAGAATAACTTCCAGGCTCATCGAAAAATTATCAAATGGATCCAATCTTCTTCAACCTCCTTCAAGAAAAGAATATTTTCCAAGCTCATCAAATATGCTTCAACATGGTCCAGAAAAAAGATACGAACGAGACACATCCAATGGTGTTTAATCTGATTCTGCGAAATCAATCAGGTTCGATAAATAATTTTTCAACCTAATCAAGCAACTGGTTATGGACCAAACCCAGCGAACTACTATCACCTTTATTTATTAGATCATAAAGCATAAACATAATCAAATAAAATAAAATTAAATTAGGAATTAAAACAAATTTAAAAGTAAATTTAAACATATACTACAAAATTTAAACAATGTTTAAGTAACACGCTATATGCTGCGTCATACAAAATCCAAGGAAGTCAAAGATTATTCAAATAAAGTAGAAACTAAGAAAAGCTAGTCCACTTTGCAAAGGGTTATAGATTAAATTCGAAATGGATTGAAATTAATTAGGAAATTTTTCTGTTTAAAGCCTGACTTTCGTCTGAAGAAAGCTTTTCATAGACCGAAATTTTCCAACAAAAGACGAGCGAGACAAGTAAAATCAACAAAAGATTTTTTTAAAAAGAACAAACAAACATAATACCCTTAATATGATTGATTTAAAAATCATCAGCTATTGGGCAGGAAATGCCTTCATAGAAATATCAGTTAAAGAAGAAAAAAATCTAAACTTGCCCCGGTCTTGCAGAGATCCAAAATGTCTCCACTTTTTAATCACAAACAAAATAATTTTCCGCTCTAATAATCCGATTCGAAATTTAACCAACTAAGACTCTGGCGACTCTATTATTCGCAAAGAAAAAGAAATACATTAAGTGGAGGTAACTCAATAATTTAGATTAAATTATTTGAAACGCCTTCAGTTTCTAAGAATGCCTCAATAAATAAAAGGAAAAAGTAAAAGAGAAAAAGAAATTATTAGAAAATATAGCAACAGCTCAATGATTCTTTTTTTTAAAAAAAACTAATATGTAAATTAATATTTAAGTTCAAGACTACTTTCAATAATAATATCTTTAACACCTTAAATATTAAACGGGAAATTGCTGCAGAAGAGATTTGCCATTCAGTAGATAATTTTCAACCTGCTCCATCTGCATCGAACAATCAAAATCTGGAACCATCATCAAATATTTCGCAGCAAGAACTTTCAAACATTGTTCATTCATATTTATCGAACACTCTTCAAATCTATCTAACTAACATGTCTGAACTCAGTCCATCGAAAACTCATCAAATAGACATGTCGAACAATTAAAAGTAGCATTGGAAAAGATCAAATGGATTTAATTGATATATTATGAATGAATTTGAAAAATTTGTGCAAAATGTTTTCCCAGTATATGATTTAATTAGAATGAGCCAGTTGAAATGGAACACATGGAAATATTATGAAAGGATAGGATACATTCTTATCGTCAACATACACAAAAACATCCTCAAGAACTTGAGTATCAACAGTACTTTGAATCTTAAATTTATCATCAATATAATCAGGTAACTCTATTGGAAAGCTTAAAAAATTACCAATCGAATACACTTTAGAAAATGAAACACCTGCACCAACACCCTTACATAATAATACTTTTTCAATTCCTATGGAATCCAATATATACAATTGATGCGTTAGAAAATGATAAAATAGAATTAGAGAATCAAATTACTCAAGTTGAAAAGGATCAATTAAAACTTGCCAATTCAACAATTAATGTAACCAACAATTTATAATAATTAATATTTTTATACGAACAATATCGAGGAAATTAAAAATATATTAGAATTTAGATGAAAACTATGATAATAAATTGTAACTTTTAAATGAGATGAAAACAAAAGAGTACACATTAAATATCTTGTTAATAAAATATATAAAATTGTATCTAAATTTTTTAGAGTCTAAAATTAGACCAGGATTCAGTTTTTGTTTTGAAAATGTAAATACAAAAATATTTTTACGAAAAAATTCTGATAAAGCTACAGGCTGTATTAAATATTTAGTGAATAAATAGAATGATCGATCAAGAAGAAAGAGAAAAATTCCTGGATTAGAAAAAATATCTGAACAAATGAGTATAAACCTATTGGATATTATGTAGATACTTGAACAGTCTACCGCATCAAAACTGAAAAAAACATATTTTTTAATATTATTAATATTCTTATTATTTATCATTTTAACAAATTTTTCTTCTCATACAATTTCTCTACAAAATTCAATTGTTATTTTTAACACCGAAAAGGCTGTGTCACTTTTAAAACTTCTTTCTTCTTCGTATAAATTCATCAATTCAGGAACACTATAAACTTTTTCCAGAACATTCAGATCGATTTTCACGATAAATGATAACACGACTTTTATAATCATGTCGTTTGAAACTGTGAAATAAAATATCTTAATTTTTATATTTCCAGAGAAAACTGCTCACCATGTTTCAAAACTGTTCCCCCTTTTATCATAATGTGTAAGTATACTAAATATTTCTTCAATATGTAAAGGTTGACTCGTGCCGCATCGAGCTTGATTAATCCATTGCGGGCAGGCGTGGCGTATAGAGTGCGCCAGTGAGTATGTACAGTAAGCTGAATAAAAATTATCGAATATGGAGAGGTCACCACCCCTCTAACATCGTATTAACATTCTCATACTTGGTCAGGCACTTCCACTGACACTGAATTTGTCAGTTTGTTGGTCTGATCGTGCTTGAAAGTGCATTTCACGCTCCTCGTAACCCAACCTGGCTATCAAGAAACGAAAGCAAATTATTCCCACAGAGCAATATTCAGCTCTTTTCAAAAAACAATAAGCAAGGACAGACAAGGTGAGGACGAATCTGATGCATAATATCTCAATGGAGAAGGGACTGAGTACAGCGACCAACAATCTAATTCTGAGACTGTCGGGGAGGACAATTTAGTTTACAAAGAATTATAGCTATTCAAATTAGAACACAAATGCTTCTATCATCCATCTTATCTAATCAGCCTCTAATCTAACTATACCATAAAAAATAAATTGTGCATAATTAAATAAGCGTAGAGTTTTAAAAAAACGGGAGGGCTCATAAAGTGCTCCAATCGGATCTCTGTGGTCTAAAAAAATTCACATATCCACAAAGGGTTAAATAAAGATGTAGGAGAAAAAATTGCTAAAAATTAAGCATAAATTTTATATACTGCTTTCTGTAGTCTTGAAGAAGAAATTGCTTTTGCTCTTGATCCACAGTTAAGAGTCAATTAAAAGCTAGCATAAATTTCACCATTCTTTCGGCTGTATCATTGGCATAACTGTGTTTTCCCTTATTGTTTCGTATGTCTTTAAATAAAAATCGTCTCTATTCCGAAGATCTCGACTGAGATTCAGAAATTCAATTTCTGCACGTTGTAATGTCTTGGCCTAAGTGTGACCAAATAATTCAAGCTTAGGTTGGCCTAAGTACTTTTATTCACTACAGCAATAATTAATAGATACTTCTCGCAGAGAAGTCTTGATTAAATATGACTATTTACAAGGGAACAAACAAATCATAGTTCTAAACGTCAAAGTTCCATGAGAAAGTTCGTCCAGGAAGACTAGTAATCCGGATGGATAACTTCCACCTATCCACGTGATACCAACCTACGAGACTACCAAGAGTGCCCGCAAGTTCATGAGCTGAGAGTCCGGGGAAACCGATTCCTCGGGGTTGTCGACCAAAGTCCGACTTCCGTCGGGACTTTCAATCCGCTGATCAAACCGCTTTCTACGGTACTCCGGAGCCTGAAACTAGTTCGAGACTCCCCAAAAAATTCAAATTCCAATCCCCTTTTTCCTCTCCGTCCCTCCGTTTTTATTCACTCCTTCAGGGGTGGATGAAGTGGTGAAGCCCCTCCTATCTTTCCCTTCACTGGATAATCGTACTCTCGTTGACCAATAACTCACCTTCCGAGTGGTCTACCTCTTATTCTGGGAAGCTCCTTGAGTTTCGTCACCACCGGCCTATTCAGGAATCACCAAAAAGGTACCGCTAATGTCCGCGATGACAGTGATTTATTCATCGACATTGTGGCGGCCCTCTGTGTGAAGTCCGTCTTCTTGCGCCCGTCTCGTTAACGATGTCCAGGTGCAACTCTCCTGCTGTTTATCGCCAGTATCAAAAGGGCCGGCACTTTTTTTCTCATGGGAATTAAGCTCGCGGGAAGGAAACATTACAACGTCCAATTTCTTTAACAAATTTAAACTTTTCTGATAAATGAAGTCTGCTGATGCTTTTTCTGAAGAAAAAGCAACAATGAACAAAATTTTTGATGTCATATCTAAATTCTGAATAACTTAAATTGTAATTACTCATTATAAAATCCTGTTAAAAATTTCAAAAATGATAAAAATTGATTATCTTTATAATTCAGCTTGACTGACCAGCTTCCTTTAATCGTGCTTTAAATTTTCATTTTTTAAGTGCATTAGAAAAGTATTCTTCATTACTCAGTATTTCGCTCTCTCTACATATTTCGTCCAAGCGTTTATTCCAAATTATTCCGGATTTCTCTGATGTTTTCTAAAGAAAACAACATCTGGACTAATAGTCACTTGAAGTAATCCATGTTTGAAAACACTTCGTAGCACTTTTTCATACACCTGATGTCGAGATGGAAAATATTCCATCTCTCGATCTACATACTGCTTTAGAAATATAACAGCACTGTTGATACGACCAGTGTTGGAACTTTTTGTGGCATAACAGAGAATTTTAGCCTTGTTTTCCAACCCCCCAATCTTTTAGAATATTCCAGACAGCCATAGTTTGCTCCTTCTCTGAAGAATTTTTTAATTTTAGCACCCAACCAATTTTTCTTGATCTTTATATGTAACAATTATAAGTAGCCTTTAAATTTTTAAATCTCGCTCATTTAAAACAGGTAGCAATTTATAATACCAAAGAAAGGATACGAAACTTGGTTCATTTCCTTTAAATTTTTATTCCATCTTAGTAGCCTTCTTCTTATGGAAATCTTCCAAATGCCTTTGGATTGTGTTTAAATTGATTCCCAGTTCATTTATGTTATGTCTTAAAGACTCATTTAAAGTTTCAAGAAAACGATATTTTACTGACTAATGCGTCATTAAACGAATACAGCCATTAATTTTGGAGTTAAATAAATTTCCTCCTAAGTAGATTTTTTATCCCTGATACTATCTCCGCATCTTTGTTTCTCTCTAGAGACATCTGGGTAATGAGTTGATGAAGTCCCATGTTGATCAGAAATTTCCTGCCACTCTGACTATTCTTTTGACGAATCCATGCAATTTTCAGCGATCTCCGAACAACAATGAGCCTTAGTCCATGTGTTTTCTTGTTCTCTGACTCTCAATAAATCATTTTCTTCACGCTTTGCAAGCTTCATATCGATTCCCATAAAGACACCCCCTCCACCCTGGCTCTCTTTGACTCAATGAAAATGTTCTGCTTTAACTTTTTATAATTTCCAAAGCTTTATTGTCAGCAGTGTCAAATAAATTATTTAAATCTGATGTAAACTTACGTTCTCGCTGCGTATCTGTCCTCCATTTTTAAAGATTATGCCTATAAGAGTACATCTTCATAATTATTTCTACGCAATGAGGTTTCGCTCTTTTAGGAAAACTTGCCCTCTTCCAAAATATTAGGCATTCGCGCACTAACGAATTGGCACTTTCACTTAGGGACAGTTTAACCTCATGTAGATTATAAAATAACACATATAGTATTTGCCGACTGGATGGAAGTCTGCTTCTGTTAATTTGGAGACACTCGCTACCAGTTAAATAGAAATTGCAATCACAACTTCTCAAATTGGAAGCCATAACTGCACTCATCATTGACTCTGACAACGACTAGAGCAGACTTAGGACGAGTCGCCGGCGGAGGAAGGAGCGCGCTGCCTGCACCCATAGGCTTCCCACTTCTACTGCGATGCGGCACGTGATCCCAACCCCCGATTTGAAAAAATGAGGTCTCTAATTGTTTCTTGGTATAAAAGGAAAAACACTGGAGGATGTGCGAATTGAAATTTAAACATCAAAAAATAAGGATCACCCTAATATACATATATATATATATATATATATATATATATATATATATATATATATATATATATATATATTTGATATTAATAAAACTTGGAAAATAAATTTTCATTAAATTACTTCATCTCAATTAGATACACAAAAGAAAAATGAAAAAAAAAATTGGGATTGCTATTAGTATATTATAATGAGAACATTAACGCGATGCTTCATAAAGAGTTTTTAGTACTTTATTTCATTAATAAGATTTCTAACTCTACCAAATCAACATTTAAAGTGAAGTACCAAATTTTATCAACAAACAAAGAGAATCATGCACTATTAAAAAATACCTCACCTATTTGTTTCGTCATATATGCAAGCTTATAAATGCCCATTACAATAGTCAAATAACCTCTCTGTGCTCGAAACGTATAAATACAGAAAAAACAAAAGATGCACAGAATTGCATAAATTAAAAAATAAGAATGAAGAAATAGCGAAAGAATGTCAAGGAATAGATTTCGTCAGAATCAGAAATATCCAAATGATATTCAAAGGCGGACAGTTATTTTTCCTGTTATATGTCAATATTTTGTGATCAATAATCATAAAAGCTTCAAGAAATAAAAATGTTTAGGAAAAAATGGTTTGATATTTACAATAAAAATACATGTCTTACTTTCTTAACATTTTAATCAAAGATAATGTTAAAACTGTGTGAGAAAAATAATTAAATCATTATAGAAAAATGAATATACATATGTTTAGGTTGGGCGCTGTGTTCAGACGTTTCAAAATATTTAGTACGTAATAAAAAAGTTGGGTGGAATATAAATTTACGTAAAATTGTATGAAAAATCATATATATACATTAGCCCTTATAAATGCTTTTTCTTCAACGATTATTGCTACCTTTCACAGTTCTTCTCCACAAGAAAGGTCTCCCTTTCACGAATGATAAATTAACGTTTTTCATCCCGAACCGATAAGTTTCAGAAATAATTAAGAATAAAGGGAATGTTTAGAACATCCCTTTCGAAATTTATTTGTGCCCGCACTGAACAAGGGAAAATGGGCTCCTTTACAATGCAAGACTCCTAATTCTCTAGCAAAATCTGCCTGACACATGTTCCTTGTAGTTTTACTCCTCCTTACGACACAAATTATTCTGAAATAGACTGTTATCGCCTCGTTTAACGTTTTCTCCTCTTGGACATTTTTGACACTAATCGTACCGAAAATTCAGTGATTGATTTCACGATAAATTTTGTATTAACAATGCAACAAGTTAAAAGACAGCCTTTGTCATAGAAAGACATATGGTTCTGTATGAGAAACACATGCCTCTTTCTTAGACTTGGATAGAAATAGTAGCAATAGAAGGGAATGGGTTTTGTAGAAAGAGCACATGTTTGCCAATAATAAAAAGAGAATTCTCTATATTTCTTTGAACGAAAAAAAGATAAAGTGGAAAACTCAGAGAGCTGCAATTAAATTATGGGTGTAACATACATGGAATATACTGGATGGATTTAACTTACAATGTCTGATTCATAATTATATTATACGATCATTGATTCGAGACTAAAGTCTTTGCGAATAACTGAAACTTCAACTAAACACTTTTTAATACCTAATTTTCTAGAAACGATTTTTTATTTAATAAAATGGGTACAAAATGAAGCAATTTAAACTCAGAAGCAATAAAAGCAGCAAATTCAGATAGTTGTAAATCTATTGGGTTAGATTCACTGGATATTATCATATGTTATATGTTTTAATGTAAAATGTATTTTAAATGTTATGTTATTATGTATATATTTTATATGTATTATATTTTTATATTTTTTAAATGTTTTTATATCTTAAAAATTTATATATATTATAAAATATTTAATGTAAAATATTTTAATCGAAACAATTTTAATTTTTTTAAATTTTCTATTTGGCCGGTATAACATGAGTCAGGTTGTTGATCTTTTCGTGAATACTTATTTTCCAGGTTGTTTAGTCAATTCATTAAAATTTTACATTTTTCAAATCCTGAATCGGTACGGAAAGCTTTTAGCATAAATTTGTTTTAATTATTGGTCTCTCAAATGTTACGTCGAAAAACTTCAATCATAACCTTATTTTACGAAATGAAACTATATTGTAACAAAAGGTGTCTCTGTGAAGTATGGTGTAAACAGTCCAACACGCAGGATAATGGAGAATGAAGGTTTCTTTACAAATATGCAGGAAAACACGTAGCATGGGTACAGGAAACAATAAATCTTGCACAGATTAGCAATGTAAACAGATAACAATTCACAGATAATAACAGTTCAGCACTTTGATATTTAGCAACACAAACAGTCAGCAAATAACTGATAACGACAATAAGAGGACTTTCAATAGTGGGTCAATACTATTCCCTTTGATACAGGCGCTATCCTTATATACTCTCTCCGACAGGCCGTGACGTCACAAGGAGTTTTCTCGTATATTGAAGCGTATTCCCTTTCCTAATAGAGATATCGAAAAAAGGGTTGCATTTTCTGGAATCATCTATTTGTCGCCAAGGTCAGGGATCCCGGAACAGCCGCTGCCATGCTTAACCTCTAGGACTCGGCGCAGAACGAAGGAAAATATATCCCTCGTTCGGCTACTTTTAGAGCAGAAGAGATCATTTCTTTCCCCCACTAGAAAGACCAGTATTACCATTGACACTCCATGCAGTATTGTTAAGGCATTCTTTTTACAATGGGGTGAGGGGAAGGGCTGCCATTTTCTGGTCAATAATGATAGCAGTGTCAGAAAGGTCTCTAGATTTGGCTACATATGTTTCAATATTTTTTTTTTCTAAATTCTTCCCTCCCACTTTTATTTGAATGTATTTCTCGCTTTGAAGAACTCATTTCGTTTCTATAATTATTATTCATTTTGCACTATACAAGATTTCTTTTTTAAAGTAAGTTCTAAAATTAAAATAGATTTTCTACTCGAATTGAAAGTACAGCATTTCAGGTAATAAGAGAGTAAAATTGATCTAAATGGGATATTTAATAATAATCATATATGAAAAAAGGGCTTATATTTATAATTTTTATTTGTTTCATTCGAAATTTTATTTTCATCTCCAAAAATTACTCGACATAACTTCTTCTGAAACAAAGTGGTATGATATCAATTGCTTAAATATAAAAAAAATATTATACAAAGATTAATAATACAGTAGGAAATCGTTATTTGTGTGTTAAAATAGTCTTAGAATTTTTTAATGATCAGTTCTTAATCCAGTCAGCTTTTTCAAGTTACTTAAAAAACAATATAAATATTTATTCAGTATTAAATATTAAAAAAATTAACATAACTGAAAGTTATATATTGCGTTAATTAACATTTAAAAGAAATAGGCAATAAAACCTTATATATTTTATAAACCATATTTTCAAGGAGTATATGTATTAGAAGAGCATTTAATATGTCAAATGTGAACAGAAATGTTATTGTAATCTCAAAACTACATTTCTCTGAGATTGCATTGATTCGATTGTGAACTTTTTTATAATTTCGGTGCTTACTTAGTGTAGTAATAAATTATGAGTTACAGATCTCTAAGTGTGCATACTCTATAAAGTTTTAAATTAAGCTTACATAGTCAAATACCATAATGAATAATATCACCACATATTATCAAAATTATCCGACGAAACATGAAACAGGAGAACAAAATTTGAGGTAAAATATATTAGAAATTTTTTCCTAAATATTGTACTTCCCAAATTGAAGCCTTGTTTAGTGTACAAAGAAATAAATATCCTTAAAATCCTTTGAGTTCAAATATGAGAAAGTGTAATTGAAAAAAAAATGATAAACATTCCCAGGAAGGAAATGACAGTTTTTAACTTAAATGAATACGTTTAAAAGCTACTAAATAAAATCAAAGTTCAGCAAACAAAGGCAAAGCATTTAACTGATTTCTTATATTTCAATGAAAATAATTTTTTGCTGGGTTAAATGCATTTCTGAATCTTTAATGTTTAGACAAAAATTATTAATATATATTCTTGAATAAGTTTTGTCCCTATATCAAACTGAAATCTTAAATTTTAAAAGGGAAAAATTTGTTCTAAGCGATACTTTTTTAAATGTCTGTTTTAAATTTGCAAAAACGTGTTCTACTTTTTAAAACCTTTGGGCTCTTAAAAGAGTCATTTTTCTGTTTATAGTATTTTCTTTCCAAATACTTTTTCTGATTCTCAACTCTCTGAATAATTATCATCAAAATTTCCGTCATCCAAATTCTTCATCACATTCTCAATCCCCATATCCGTGAGATATTTTTGAGGCATTCTAAAAAATCCATGAAACAAACACTAGAAAAGAAAATTTCAGCTTTTATCGTCAGCGTAAAATTATTGAATGGAGTACTTTTCAGATTTTTGGAATTTGTTGTCCCTAAACATCGCCAAAAATGTAGAATAAGAGCTTACAACTGATAACATTGGCGAAAAATATCCCCACCCAACTACGGACAATAGAACTCACGTTCTTGAATGGGTCGTGAAGCTCCTTCCAGGAGAAAGAGGGGGAAAGAACCGTCACTCGAATGTTCGGTACAACACTTGTACCGCAGCCGAAGTTAAAGGAATAAAAATTCCCGGTACAGCGTATGTACCGCCGATTGGAAAAGGTTAACCTTATAAAACTCTCTTCTCAACCATAAGACTAACATTGCTGGGAAGCGACTTTCCATGTTCGTAGCAATATGTTAGAAACATAACTAATGTCTTATTTTAGAGATAAAGGGTAACAACAGAAGTTACAAAAAAAATTGAAAATCGGAATTGTAGTTAGGAGTTTTCATAAAATAAGATTTTTATCAAAAAATATTATGAGACAAAAAGTAATGTTAGTAATTCTTATTTTTTAATGGAAAATCAGATAGACAATTTTATTTAGCACAATAAGCATTTCTTTGAAACAACAAAAGGCTAAACTAAGCAAATTGGTGGTAATCTTTGTAATAAACACATAAACTTCAAAATTGTATCACTAGTTACCAGTACAGGCTGAGGTTAACAAAGATAAAATCGGTCAAAGGAACAACAATATATCCTACCCAAGTTATCTGAAAGAACGCCCAAGCCCAATAGAGGAGTTAGGAGGAAGAAAGTCTGAAGGCCGGAATAAAAATCGTGAGACACAGAAAACTACAAGAGAAGGATATAAAGCCAGAAAAATATTATACGAAACAAAAAATTTCTAAACTTTAATTATTTAAAAATTAAAATAAAATGTATACGAAATTGCAATCACAATTTACCTAGAAAATTTCTGTCTGCACCTCACTCTTTTGTAATTTTTGTTTTAAGATCCATATTTTTGCTGAAATAATTATTTTTCCTTTTTAATACACTGATAAATATATTACTCGCTTTTTTTTAAAAAAATGGTTTATTTTATATTTTTTAATATAATGATTAGATCGGCCTAGACGAACTTTTTTTCATTTCGTGTCGAAAGGTTGATCGAGAATTGAGAAACACTCTACTTCTTCTCCTTCCCGTGTAAAGGAGAGGTATATATATTTTTTATGCAAATATACAAATTTTGCAGCCTTTTCTGAAAGTTTTGCGTCGTTTGCATTTTGTTTTAATATACGATTCAGTACACTGAAATTGGAAAAGAACTTATTTAACTTAGGCGATGTTCATTTTTTGAATTTGTCAAATAAGAAAAAGAAAACAAAAATAAATAGAATAGAATTTATAAACTCTTTATGTGAGAAGAAAATCGCTGATAAATAAACACATTCCACTCGGTTTATTTTAAATTTTGGTCAAAGCACAGTCACTTCGATTATTTGAATTACACGTATTTTCCTCTGGATAAAAAATTATCTCAAGAATGACAGTCATAAAAAATTCCTTTTTAAGGATTCTGTAAAGTTATATAAGATGATTGCTTTCGTTCCTACTGAGTCACTGCTTTTCTCTCCCTTGTTTCACATACTGAAAACGTCAGTTAAGCTTTTAAAAGCTCTTTCCGCCTCTAGAGCTAGAACAAAATTACGTAAGAGCACGTTTCATATCTTAGATAAATTTCATAATAATAGAATATAAGTGATTTCACTACTATAATGAAATTGTGTGGAAATAATTATTGAAATGTGCAGAATCTCTCCAAAAGATGGAACTTTATCAGAACATAATTTTCGTTTTTGAACAGAAGACCTTCAAATTTTAATTAAGAGCCATAAATCTAGTTTCCATTTGTTTTTGAAGTTTTACAATCTAAATGTATAAAGAATATCCAGTGATGTTTGAAGGAAAACCCACGAATAAATCCAAGTAAATTGCTTTGTGGCTAAGTGTATAGAAAATCCTATAATTGAAAAAGATTCAATTACCTGGCATAGTTATTTGGAAATCAGGCGATTAAAGAATATGGCATATTATTTTTAAGGGGATACTTCACCAAAAAACGGCCAAAATATCAATTTTCATTTTATTGGCTTATTTCGTTGCTCTTATCTTTCTAATTATTGTATCGAAATTTCAGATTTATTCTTTAATATTTCAAAAGTTATTTAGAATTTCATTTGCGATGACAAATGAAAAACATGCTCAAAATAAAATTTAATGCTTAATTAATTAATTTAAAACATGCTCAAATTAATTTAATTTAATAAAATTTAAATGGCTTTTTCTCCATACCTATTTTCTTCACTTTCATATTTTCAAAATGGTAAAGTTTGTTTCCTTTCTAAGATTTTCTTTCTAAGAGCTTTCAAATTTTTATACAAGTTTATAGTCATGCATTTGATAAAACTGTGCATTAGGATGGAACAAAAACCCTTTTTTTCTTTTTTAACTTCTAATAGTGCGTAAAACTTGCCCTTTGATGCAAAAAAACAAAAATGAAATTTGATGGCAATTAGGACATATCTTGAGGCGCCGCAAGTACTATGAAGTTTAATAGAATTATTCTGCTGTATTTCAGATTTTTTTTTATCTAACTTTGAAGCAAAAATATTCATACCTGAAATTTAAATTTCTTTTAAAACTAAATTTTTCTTCAAGAAATTTCAATTTCAACTAAAAAGGCGAATTGAATTTTTTCTCTTCTAGATGACTTCTATCATTGTTAAATTTCAATAGTATCAAAACTTTTGAAATAATGCTTCAAATAAAAAAAATCTAAAAGGAGGTAATATATTCCCTTAAGTAGAAAACTGCTCATGCCCATAGTATTTTTCAAAACTATTTTAAGCAATTTTTTTCCCGTTCATGACTAAAAAGGATGAAATGATTGACAATATTAAAAGCATTTCCCAAATTTTACTAAAAGACCTGTGACAGAATTTGTGATATTTATTATAACAGCAAATGCGTGGTAAGAAACTATATTTGAATATTTGTCTTGAAATAAGTTTTTGTTCCTCCGTATTTTCTTTTCTTCTTTAGTATATTTTAAAAAAATCATTTTTTGCTTCATAGGTACCCATATAGCAATTTTAGTTTGCAGCAATCTTGCAACAAATTTGACATGACAAGAGTGAAAGCTTTAACAAGTTTGTAGAAGCGACGAAGTCACCACGCGACGAACTTGCAGCAACTTGTCACATCAAATTCATTGCAAACTATAACAAAAACAGAGCAAACTCGGATTAGAACCCGCGACCTCCCGCTTCCTAAGATGACGCGCTAAACCACTCGGCCAGATCGATTACGAGAGGAGAACGTAGGTTGTGCTAATAGATCGCGCATACGATTTATTTTAAATGATTATTAAATATGATTTGAAATCTAAGAGAGAGAGACTTTCGTTAATAACTACGTTTTGTTAGTAGAATAAATTATGAAATTAGGGTTCAAAAGTAATTACTTTGAAAATGGGACAAAATGAAGTTATTATTTTTCAACAAACATTGACTGTTTTTTTTATTTTTAATTTTGTTTATAAACGTTAAAATTTCAACATTAAGAAAAAGGCGATATAGTTTTCTTTAAAGTGCAAGTTCTATATTTAGTAAAAAGAGTTGAAATGTTTCAATAAAAAAGTTGGTTTTTTCACAAATTATCATTTATTAATTGAATTAATAAAAAGAAGAACGGTCTAGGAGATGCTATTAAAAATCAGATGTTTTTTAAAACAGAGACAAAGATTATCTTTTATTGTGCTATCATCTATGCAGCAAACTTGTTTTGCAAACGTTCTATGAATTTGTCACGCACATTCACAGCAAATTTGCATTGCAAGGAGGGTTGGCGCTAGTCTCAAACTTGTTAAGAAAGCAGGGTTAATGGATTCTGCATTGTTAATTTGCAGCAGTTTCGCTTCAAGTTTGAAGGTTCAAATTTGCCATGACAAGATAATATCAAGTAAAAATCAAACTTGCTGCAAACGTACGTGCTATCTGGGTAGTATTTATGTTTAATAAATTAAATTAGACAATGAAAAAATAAAATCTAAGGTTAAATACCATACGCAAATGCTAAGAGGAACGGAGGGGACTTTGGAAGCTCTCTGACTCGGGGAGTTTTTAACACGTTCACTCCGGCGCGTACCGATGGTGGCTTGCACTGATGTGTCCAATCAGGCAGCACGTACCACCGGTGGCTCGCACTTTAATGTTTTATCACGCGGTACATAACAAGAACAATTTAGCTCGTTTAGTAAGTAGGAAAATTTAAATATGGTTTAAAATTTAAATAAGGGACATTAAACGTTTATTAATTGAAAATGTAGGATTTTATTTCAACTCAATATTATAAAAATAACTTATTAATAAATTCGATAATATAAACACAATTGTTTGTTAACTTCTGTACAATTTTTTAAAACATTTGAAACAAAGTGGTGGCAAAAACATGACATCAATAGTTGTAAAAAAATAAAGAGCAGCAATGGTTATCATTGTGGTAAAATTTCATTTTTTACTTTAGTTTGGCGCTGACTTTAGCAAAGCGCTCTTAGAGTAGCCGCCCATGGGAGAGAAAGATGAATTGCAGCGCCGGCGTGAACGTGTTAATCTTCATTTTCTAGAAGAAATAAAAGACAAGTCACAGAACAAGTGCGATGCGCCTAATTAATGAATTCATTGAATAGATAGATTAGATTACACCAAAATTTTTTTTAAAATCATTACAGAGACATTTATTTGTAGTGTGAATTAAACATTTATTTGTAATTAACTGATTGGCCAGTTCATTTTCCACTCTTATTGAGCCACTTTGTGTGTGATTTTTTTCGGCAATATCTCCAAAAATATTCTTGCATAAAAATGATTTTTAGGAAATTTACCAATTTTTTTGAAAAATTATTTGTTTAATGTTACTGATTGAAAATATTATGAATGTTATACGAATGACATGAAAGCTAAAAAATGCGGTAGCTCTTGGCAATATATACACCATAGAAGAAAAAGTGGCGTATTTTACAGTCAATTATTAAAATTTTAAATTTATCTAAACATGTATGGTAGTCAAATTCTTAAATAAAAATTTTAATGTAGGATAATTAAAAATATGTATTTTTATGTGCCCCGCAAACAAAGTGCTACTTGTCGAACAATTTGCTCCTTAATTTTTAACAATATTTTTTTTTGACTTCCAACAATATTTTTCATTGTTGTAATGAAAACCATGCTATTTTCATTTCACAAAAATACTCAACTAATTTAGAAAGATATTTATGAAAAATATATACAATTTCAATTAGAAGGAGAATCGAGAAATTTAAGATATATTATATCTAGTGCATCTAAAATAACAATTACTAAAACAAAAGAAATGAAATTCAAAAAACTCTTTTTAAAAGAATGAAAATGAATCTGGACAGGAGACTTCTTCAAGCGTTATTTCCAGGCAAGGATTCAAGAGATTTTTTTTGTGAGGAGACTGTCTTACGTCGGAAATTGACCCTCGTGACACGAAAATCCCTAGAGATCGAGAGAGTCCAGAAATAAAAATTAGTAGCACAAACATATGAAATCAAATTAACAAAAAACACAGAACGACAATATCGCACTCAAATTGAACACAAGTACATAAAATCCATTTGAATTCTATAGATTGATAGAAAGTTCGATCAACTCTCGATTGTCATCTCTGACCATAACATTTTTAAGTTCAGAGCGGTAAAAGTCAAGCAAATTTTCAAGTTCGGGTACGGTTCGGAATAATTCCATTGTTTCTCTATAGCACTGTATTTGAGTGAGATCGATGTTTCTCCAATTATCTTTGAGCTAATCAAAGAGTGGAATATCGGGGCTTGTTGTCACTTGTTTAATTTTCACTTCGAATGCGGGCTTTGATACCAGTTCTTATACATGATGGCGGCAAGCGAAAAAAAGCATTTCCCTGTGAACTCTTTGCTCGAGGAGCGCACAAGCACCAATAAAACGACCTTTAAACGAAGCCCTAAGGGCCGTATTCACCAAACATGATTGATCCAGGATTAAACCGCGAATCAGCAAATCCGAGAATCAATGCTAACACTGGGTCAAAGTCCTTCGGTATTCTCCATCTACGGATTACGTGATCCATGGCTTAACTGGAAGAAAAATGTAAGCCAAGTTTTGATTGGACAATGAACGAACTTCGGCGAAGTTTTTCGTTCCGCTTCAATCAATGGATGACAGAGACATAATATAAACACTATCTCGTGTGTTTTGATCAACTAACGCCGTATTTTGATTCTGTCGTTTTATTCTTGTTGTTGCAATAATTATAGATCGTGAAAGGGAGAATTTTACAGAAATTAAGGCTTTTCTCCTCTCCTTAGATAAATTCAAACCGGTAATTGAAAATAAAAAAACAGATGCAACAACTAATAAAAACAAAGCAAGCACCTGGTCGGAATTAACTGCCATGTTCAACAGTTTTCCCGGGGTTGTAAAAAAGAAATGCGAAATAATTGATTATGTACTATAAAATTCTGAAAAGGAAGGGCAATAAAAATCAATCCAATAGGAGATTTCAGATTTTCAAGACTGTATTCGCCTGTATCTTTATTTAACCTTCCAGGAGCGCGTATGCAAGAGATACTTATATTGTGCATCGTATTAGATATTTATATCGTCCTTTTATAAATTTAAGTGCAAATTTTATTTATAAAATCTTTGTTTACTGTTAAGCTAATAAATACAGATAACATAAATAAAAGTTGCATTTACTTTTGTAAAACAACACGATATATATATGTAATAAGATGCACGATATGTCATAAAATTTGTGCAGGCACTCCCGTTGGAAGGTTAAACGATAACGCGATAAAAAGGCTACATTGTTCATACAGTCCAAATCATTCGCTCTATCTGGATGCACAGATCTTTTACTTCTTTCGATTATTTCTAAAATTTCTAAACTTTCAATATCGTCTGAATACGACAATCCATCGTCTGCCATGTTTGTTTTCATAGAAGGTAGAAGAGAAATGCGCATGCGTAAAATGAAAATCCGCGGATTATCACTGTTAATCCTCCGATTTCTGAGGATCAAAAACAGGGTGTTAAAATAGCCGGTGATCTCGGGATTTTCGTTGAAGAATACGGATTTTCATATGATCAAGGTATTAACACTGATTCGAGGTTTAATCCGAGTGTTAAAGAGTTGGTGAATACGGGCCTTAGTGTCACAACAGAGAATTTGGACTTTGTCTTCGGGATTCCAGTCTAAGATCGTCTTCCAAAAAGCCTGCGCCTGTTCTTTGCCTGTAGAATTATCCAGTCTCGGCACAGCAATGAGTTATTTTTTAAGTCCATATGAAATAACTATAGGCAAACGTTCTTCTTTCGATTTCCGAGCACTCAAAGCAGGCAACAGTTTGCCATCCGAATGTAAGGTCACTACATCAGGTACCTTGATTTGGAAATCAATTTTTATGTTTTTCGCGCATTCCTTCCATTTTTCTGTTCTGATTCTTTGAATTGAAGACTTACTTATCGGAAATTCATCAATGTTACATCCATGTGCATCAATAGTAGCTTCAAGAATAAACACAGAATCGCGCATACTTAACTGACACCTGTCTAACGCAACAACTAACTTTGGTGTAGTAAAATCTTTCCTCGTTTCTGATTAACTTGTCCCAGGTTCTGAGCTTTCGATCAGTGTTAGGAAATCTTCAGAATCCATATATTCACTAGAATTCGAAGAGGAATCTTCTTGCAATGGTTCGTATGACGCCGAGGAGGTTGAAGAGGAAACATATTTGGTTCGCCGATTTTCTTCTCTGAAAGCTCGAAGTCGCACCCTTTCCTCTTTGTCGGTCAGTTTTTTATCCACTCCACCCAAGTAACCGGTTCGGACAGGCTCTCTTTGGCGCTGCAAGGCCATCCTATCTTCCTCTATTTTCATTAACTGAAGTGCATAAGCGTGTGCAATGTCGAAAAGATTGTCTAAATTATAAATTCTTGTTGTCGCCGCTTTAATACGTCTTTTAACTTTCTTGCATTTTTTTGTAAGTCTCTCCAAACTTGATACACGTTAACAAGTTTCCTCACACAATTTGATAGACATGCGTGCCTTTTCCCAAAATATAATACATTCGTGAATAGCGAGATTTGCACTTTCATTAACAGTTAAATTCACTTCTCGAATATTGTAAAACAAAACTGCGAGAACGTGTCCGTTAGAAGGAAGTTTTGAACCCGTTATTTGATGTTTTATGTCCCCTATTAAAAATATCACTTTTAACTACGAAATTCCACTGCCATGTTTTGTTCAATAATTAAAAATTATACAGACATATACTACCACAACACTTTACCATTTGCAGCTGCTTTGTACTCCGCAACAGACACATGTCGGGCTGATACGTGCCAGCGTTCACTGTCTTAAGTACACAAGTACTGATTGACACATTTAGATGCAAGTCGGCACGAGTTGGTGTGGTTCAAATTACATGAAACTTTATTTATAATTGCTTTGACATAAAAGGAAAAAAATAAGAGGGTATGCGAAAAAAAACAAACGACTTTCATTTTTAGGGACACCCTAGTGTATATGCATGTGTATGTTTGTGCATGTGTGTATGTATTTGTTTGCGTATGTATGTGTATATGTATATGTATATGTTGTGATATTTTTTACAAAAATATTTAGATATTTCTAAAGTTTTCTTTCTAAAATTTTTAGTGTGACAATACGATATTTGTCTTACGGGAGTTTCTTAGCAACGAAAGAAAAAAGATGTTAGTTGTTTTAAGATTTAAAAAAAGTTATTGTAGAGAGAGTGAAATGTAGCGACTGATGTATATAGTTCCAGAGAATGCTCGGTTTTTAGGTGAAAATTATGTTAAAATAAAAGTGTTTTTTTTTAAAGTCTGTTGATTCATCCTGCAATACAGTACAGACTTTTAATTGGAGGTTCCACCGAGATCATTGGTAAATTGGAGTGTTTTTTTTACAAATTAGAAAAGCTGGTCTCCAATGCCATTTGAATTGCTGATGTTTTTTAAAGAGGTTTTCATGTCGATATTGAGTTGAAGTTCTTCATGTCTTTTACTCGACTTCTGATGACGTTTCCTGTGCCTGTTGCCGGAGCAAGTTTATAATATTCTGGAGATAGCCATACCTAAATATTGATGTTTTTCAAAACAAGCGCCATTTTAGATGAGGATTCTTCTTATGCTAATATCTGTGAGGATTGATTTGTGCCCACTCAAGGAACTGGGATACAAGATTGCAGCTGCTGTTTGGTGAACATTTTGTACTTGTTTTCATATATTTATTGAATTTTAATATTTCAGTTATGTTACGTATTTGATCATGATGCAACTTGGTAAGCCAGAGTATTCGTCGCCAAAACCGCTAGGCTTAAAGTTATAATTGCTATTTATGAGAAGTGAAATTTAAAAGTTAGTTATCATGTTTTATTGTTATTCATATTAATTTATTTTGCAGTACATATTTTTTTGCCTATACCGTTAGTAGTTGATATTTGCAAGCCACCCCGGCATTTAAAATAAAGTCTGTCCAGTGTTGCCAAACTGGTAACTTATGTATTTATAATTCTTTCCAAACATCCGTGTGGATAGATAGTAACGTCAAGCTGACGTGTGCAATTTAATTATATTGCCAAACTGCCATAAGTCTGTCATGCTTTTAGCCAACCAGGCCTGTGAATAATTAGTAACGTCAAACTGAAGTGTAAAATTCTACTGTATTGCCAAACTGGCAATGATCTAATTGTAGTGCTCGCCAACCAGGTGTGTTGATATATAATTGCAATTTCAAACTGACGTGTAAAATTCCACTGTATTGACCAACTGGCAATGGTTTAATTGCAGTGCTCGCGAACCAGGTGTGCTGATATATAGTCATAACGTCAAACTGACGTGTGTAATTTAAATATATTGCCAAACTGGAAAAGATTGGTTAGAGAGAATTTTGAATTTGACAGAGAGATTGACAGTTGAATTTCTGATTTTCTTCAATTTTGAAAGGTGCATTCTATGATATCTTTTTGAGTTATTTATGTTTCTATTTTAGTAATAATTGATATAAGACTTACTTTTAAGTTATTTTGAGTTATTTAAGCTTTCATTTGCTTATAAGTATCTTTATGTTTTGTTTATTGAAGAAGCTTACGAGAAAACAAAGAGTAAGTATAATTAAAGTTCTGGTATTTAAATAAATCCGAATATAGTGCTGTAAAGAATTGAAAGATAAGTTTATTACAACTATATTGAATGATATAATTACGTTTTGTTAGATTGAATTATATTTTACAGTCCATTGAATGTACTTTATTTAGTTTGGCATACTTAGCTAGGAGTAGGAAGGAGGATTTACTGTTATTGGCAGAAGAATTAGGTTTAACTGTAAAATATGACTTTAAAGTTAAACAATTGCATAAATTGATTACTGAAATCCCAGTTATGATGAGGAATTTACGCGAGAATTACTTGGTTCCATTAAAGAAGAGCGGTCAAGAGAATTTGAAAGAGAACGTGAAAAAGAAGAGCAAGAAAGAGAACATGAAAAAGAAGCGAGGGAAGAACGTGAACGAGAGCGAGACCGAGCTTTTGAATTACAAAAACTTGAATTGGAAGTCAGAGCTGCAAGCGCACAGCCCGTTGAATCTATGCATATACTTGATCGACCTGCTAAAATCAGAATGCGGAATGTAATGCCACGTTTTAATTCTAAAGAAGATGACGTAAGCTTATTTCTGGTGTTATTTGAGCGTCTAGCTAAAATTATGAATATAGCTGCTGAAAATCAAGTGGCTCAACTTATTTCAATGCTACCTCCTAATATTGTTCAACTTATTGCTAGAGAACCAGAAGAGGATGCGAATAAGTATGAGTATGTAAAAGCTTTACTGCTACAAAGATTTAAACTGAGTGCTGAAAAATTCCGACAACTATTTAATAAAGACAAAAAGGCTTCTGAAAGAACTTGGTATGATTTTTATTATGAATTAAAGAACTACTTAGAAGGGTGGTTGAATGGGTTAAACATAAAAAACCTTTGAACAGCTAAAAGATCTCATGTTGGTTGATCAAATTAAGAAGCGGACTTCTATGGATTTTAAAGAGCATTTTATGGATGAGTGGACCACCATCATTTCTCCAACTGAGATGGTTAAGAAAATTGATTATTTTGAAGATGTGAGAAAAACGATAAAACCAAAACTCTCTGCCACTCAAACTGAGAGAGCTAACAAAGGGCCATTTAAATTCCGCTTTGAAAATTTTTCGAAAAAAATAGAGCATCCGTCTCATTTACAGCATTCTGAAAAATGGGATGATTATCGACACCAAAAGTTCACCGTCAAAGAGAAGACGCTCGACAGAGAGATCGATTTCAAAATAAGAATCAAGATAATTCTTTTGACAAAAGATATAGACCACGCTGTTTCGAGTGTGGATCATACGAGCACATTAAACCGCAATGCCCTCGCTTAAAATCGAATGGAAAAAAATTGCATATCTTCGAACGATGACTTGTTAGAGACATATACTATTAGAGGTCTCGTTAATGGGTTTGAAATTCCTATTCTTCGAGACACTGGAGCAACAGTGGATGTTATTTCTCAAAATTTGTGGATTATGCAAAATTGAATGGAGAACATGATTGGATAAAATATCTGTTAAATGACCATTTAGTGTGCCTACATTTAGCGGAGGTTGAAATAAAATGTGAACTTGGTCATATAAAAACAAAGGCAGCTGTTGTTACAAATGATCCTGGCAGACATGTACTGGGTAACAAAACGGCTAATTTATTTAAAGATAAACCATTCCTTAAATTAGAAAAGATAAATGCTGTTATGACACGATCTCAAGCAAAAAGATCTAGAGAAGAAGATCAAAACAAGAAAACCGAAATGGAGCAACTAGACGAAATGACTCATTTTGAAATTGATGAAAAGATTTTGCCACAAGCTGATGAAGAATATAAGGAAATTAAGAAATTAGTTGAAGTTAATTCTAACGAATTTATTGAATCTCAACATCAAAGCAGAGATTTAGCTCCAATGCTTAACGAAGCCAAAACTGAGAATTCTAGTAAACCAAATGATTTCAAAATAAAAGAAAACGGAATGTTGGTGAAAGAGAAAATCGACAAAAATGAGAACGAAAGAGAACTAATTGTTGAACCAGAAAAATATAGAGATCAAATAAAGTCATTATGTCATGATAGTACTTACGGACATTTAGGCATTGTTAAAACTAAAGATAGGTTAGCAAGATACTTTCATTGGCCTAATTGTTATAAAGAAATCGAAGAGTATGTTAAGACGTGTGATCCATGTCAAAGAGTCTGAAAGTCTAATGATAAAACCAAAGCTCCTTTGACTTTAGAACCCATAATTTCAGAAGTATTTTCAAAAATAAACTTTGACGCATGCGTCCTCTACCGGCAACTCCCAATGGAAATAGATATTTGATTACAGCTATTTGTTTCGCTTCAAAATATCCTGATGCTGTACTTGTTCCTAATATTGGATCAACGTCAATAATTGAAGCCATGACAAAAATATTCAATAGAATGGGTTTCCCGAAAGAAATGCAAACTGATCAAGGTACTTCATTTATGAGCAATCTAGCCATTGAATTTGCAGAAAAATTTGGAATAAAAGCAACTAGAAGTTCAGTACACCATCCTCAAAGCAATCCCGTTGAAAGATTTCACCGAACTATTAAAAGAATTTTGAAAGTCTTATTCATTCAAGCCGCCCCCGAATGGGAAAGACAAGTTCCCTCAGCTCTATTTGCTCTAAGAACTGTTAGACACGAAAGCAATGGATTTACACTTTCAGAATTAGTTTATGGTCGCAATCTTAGAACACCTGTAACATTATTATATGAACAGTGGATGAATCCTGAAGATGAAGGAAATAATGTTGTTGAATACGTTTTTCAATTGATAGATCGGTTAAACAGATATAAAGAGCTGGCTTTGGATAAAATTCTGGAAATGCAAACTAAAAGAAAAGTGTGGTACGATCGAAAGCTATCAAAGGAGAATTCTCTGAAGGAGATTTAGTATTGGTTGTATCGACGAGTAAGTCCAATAAATTAGCAGTTGAATGTAAGGGTCCTGGGAAGCTAAAGAAGAAATTATCCGAAACTAATTATGATGTGAGTTTTGAAGAAAAAAAGACCATAATCAAGTTTACCATGTGAACATGTTAAAACCTTATCATAAGCGAGCATAACTAGTTAACTTAATGATTACAGAAGGTAAATCTGATATTGAAGTTATGGATGAGAACTTTCCAGTAATTGATTCTGAACCAACCTTGTTCGATTTTTTTTGATGAAATTAAAGAAAGCAGTTCCTTAAATGGTAAACTAAATGAACAACAAATTCAAGAACTGCATGACCTGCTGTTGAAATTTTCAAAGATATTCTCTAATAAACCTGGTAAAACGCATTTAGTGATACATGATATTCAACTGATAGAAAATACACCGATCCAGTGTAAACCCTACAGAATTTCACCTAGACAAACTGAAATACTGAAAACAGAAATTGATAAAATGCTTCAACATAAAATAATTGAAATAGGAGATTCAGATTACACCTCTTTCATGATTTTAGTTGACGTAGCCGGAAAAGATCCTAGACCTTGCATTGATTATAGAAAGTTCAATAAGAAATCGAAAACGCAATTCTTTGCATTACCAAATATTGAGCAAATAGTGGAAACCGTAGCAGCCACAAAATACATATCTGTTTTAGATTTAACAAAAGGATACTGGCGAATACCGTTAACACCTAAAGCTCAAAGAATAGCCACTTTTGTGACAAGTTTTGGAACATTTAGACCGCTACGTAGGCCTTTTGGCCCTAAAAATGCACCATTTACATTTAGTAAAATGATGGCTGACATTCTTCATGGATGTGACCACTTTGCAGTACCTTACTTAGATGATTTTGCAATATACTCAAACTCGTGGGAAGAAATCTTAGTCATCTGAATGGTGTCGCGTCAAAAATAAAGGATGCTGATTTAACCATTAAACCAATAAAGTGCAAATGTGCTCAAGATAGAGTCAAGTACTTAGGACACATTTTAAGTCGCGGTATAACACCTAATGAAGTAAAAGTAACTGCAGTCCTAGATTTTCCCGTACCGACTACAAAAGTCAAGTGAGAGAATTTCTAGGATTAGAAGAATACTATAATCATTATATTCCTATGCTCTCTTCTATAGTTGCACCTTTAACAGAAACTTTGAAAGGTTAGCTAAGGCAAGGAAAGATAAATTGGACAGACGAATGTGCAAGAGCCTTTAAAGCATTAAACGAAAAATTGTCGCAACAGCCTATACTATACGCACCTAATTTCAATAAAGAGTTTATACTATAAACTGATGCTTCGAACTCTGGTATGGGTGTAATTTTAGCTCAAAAGGATGATAATGACAAAGAACATCCTGTATTATACCTTAGCAAAAAGTTTTCAGAAAATGAAAAAAATTATTCTACTACAGAAAGAGAATTCGCTGCCATAATATTTGCTGTAAAGAAACTGCAATGTTATTTAGACGGGCATACTAAATTCCTCATCATGACGGACCATAACCCCTTAGTTTGGCTTAAAAATAATGTGAGTCTAAATCCACGACTTTTGAGATGAGCACTGGCATTACAGCCTTATAACTACACAGTAGTTCATCGAAGTGGAAAACACCATAAAAATGTCGATGCAGTAAGTCGCACACCTTGGCCTGATTAGAAACTTTTTCTTATCTGTTTTGAAATTCATATATGTTGTTTATAATCTTTATTCTTATTTTGTTTGTATATTTGATGTTTAACTGTATTACTTATTTTGTGCATTTGAAAATGTTTTGTTAAAAGACAAATATTGTTTTTTTAAAAAAATGTCATGAAGCGAAAGATATATAAATAATGGCCACAAAGAGAAATTTTAACCAACTTTAATTAAAAAGATTTTCAATTAAAGTTTTTTGGGGGAGAGAGGTTGTGATATTTGTTACAAAAATATTTAGATATTTCTAAAGTTTTCTTTCTAAAAATTTTTAGTGTGGCAATACGATATTTGTCTTACGAGTGTTGCTTAGCAACGCAGGAAAAAAGATGATAGTTGTTTTAAGATTTAAAAAAGGTTATTGTCGAGAGATTGAAATGTAGCGACTGATGTATATAGTACCAGCGAATGAACGGTTTTTAGATGAAAATTATGTTAAAATAAAAGTGTTTTTATAAAACGTCTTGTTGATTCATCCTACAATACAATATAAGATGTATATGTATATGTATATGTATATGTATATGTATATGTATATGTATATGTATATGTATATGTATATGTATATGTATATGTATGAGTATACGTATATGTGTATGTGTGCATGTGTGTATATATATATATATCTTTTTGTAGTTATTTACTATTATGCGTTTTCTCTTGTCTCAAAATTTTCTCTTGCATCTTAATTTCTTCCCCTCTTCTGTTTCCTTCTCCTCGCTCATGGCTTTTAAATGTTTCCAGCTTTCTGACGTCATACTCCCATAGTTTTCGGGTCCTTGTTAATGGTAATTTTTTAACTTCCCAGGCATGGATCAGAAATAATTTTATAGGTCCAGAGTTTCCAAGCGGATTTATTACTCCAGAAAATATTTTAACCTCGCTATCATTTTATTTTATTTACCTGTTGTTAATTCTTAGGTAGTTCATTTACTTGCACTGCACGATGCAGGATTGGTCGTGTTGAAGGGGAATAACCGCCCAGGTAGCCCTTCTTGTAATAGCTTTTCTTTTTTCAAATAATTTTATTATTAACAACAATCCAGATCTGTACTCTAGAATTTTATTCTATATAATTTAAAATGGGAGAAAGCTCTAGCGAATCATCTTCCATAATGAATCTTTCTCTCGTTAATATTGGCATACCGCCACTTAGAAGAACGGAATCTTCCGTCGAAGACTGTAGACACTCCAATAGAAAACTCCTAGTCAACAGCCGCCTACCGGATAGCATGCTCTCCCACTTACAGACGCCTCTAAAGAAGTAAGCAAGTAATATCATAGACAAATTAAAGGGGAGAATCGCAACAGCCGACAAGAAGAAAGAGGGAACAGAGACTGAAACTCAGTCAAATAGCTCGCAAGTGCTAAGTCTTACCCAAACATTAGAAGAGGCAAATTTCCACCAGCCTGTTGACAAACCAGGCCAGAATGAGCTTGCAGCAACAAGATCCCAAATAAAGCTTTCCTATACAGAAGCGGCAAACCAGAAAAACAAAATAAAGAAGCCAACTCTGCTCCTCTACCCATCAGGGGAAAATGATAAAGAAATTGAAGAGATCCTAACAGAACAATTGAAGGTGAACAGCACCAATTTTAAGTTCAAGATTTTAAGAAAATTCAAAACAAAGCACTTGATATAGTCTGGGACAAGCATCAGCAACTTCAAAAACTCAGAGAAACGATTCTATCAAAAGACATCCTGAAAAAATATTTCTTTAAGATTACCTGGGAAGATATACCCGAGCCTAATAATATACGACCGGCCCAATGACACCACAAACGAAGACGTGCATATTACTCTGAAAGCCTGTAGTAACGGGGGTGGGGAGGATCTGCGACTACGATTTAAAAATAGAGGTCGTAGAGAAGGGACGAGTCACTAGGTCCTAGAAGCTACTTGCGAAGACTTCTTCAACCTCAGACAACTGAGAAAGATTCAGATAAACTTGGTCATGAACCAGATGAAAGAATTCCTTCACATCAAGAGATGCTCGACATGCCAAGCCTATGGACACACAGCAAATTCTAAAGAGTGTAATTTCCCCACTCCATTCTGAGGATGCTGTGGACTCAGACACAACACCAGAAACTACAGAAATGATGAACTTTACTGCTTTAACTGTACCGAAAACAACAGAAATCAAGGCACTAACTACAAAATTCGGCACAGAGCCATAGACAGTCATTGCCCACGTTACAATAAAAAATAACGGCATACAAAGAACAAGGGACTATTTTTAGTATGGATAGTAGTATTTTTGAAAACACCCTATTCCCTACATTGCAACAGCGTCTTCAAATGAGCCACTAAAAATTCTTCAAATCTACTTAGCTAGAGAAAAAGCAGCCACCAATCAACTCCATTTAACAGTAAGCACGATCGAGCAAGATGTAATCTTGGTACAAGAACAATACAATAATAATAACGGAATCCCGGGAATCCCTCAAAGTTGGAAACCATTTATCTCCTCAAATCAGAAGGCTGCAATCATAATACCTTCACCTCAAATAAAACCTGCCTTGATGGCAACAAAAGTGAACCGCTTAAAATTCAGACTTCATCATTTCCCTTAACAATAATTTCAACCTACTCCTCACCAGCTCGAAGCGTTCATAGAAAATACGAGAATAGAAATAGGAGTTCATAGAAAATAGAACACTCCAGGAAATATAGGAGATCATCTCCATCTTACCAGAGGAAAAGATCATAATTGGCGCCGATCTCAATGGACAAAATACCCTGTGGGGCTATAGATCATATGACAATCGAGGCAAAGACATCCTGGACTTTATCCTGGCTAATAACTTAAACACCATCGATAAACAAGATGCTCTACCAAACTTCCAGAGAAATAACAGTATTGGATGGCCAGACCTGTCCTTATGTTCTCAATCACTTATATATTCTTCAATTAACCGGGAGGTCTTAGAAGAAATCTCCTTAAACGACCACACATATATATAGAAACAACAATAGCATAAACAGTAGCTAATAAATTTTACAAAAGATACAAGACACGCCATGGGAATCACCTTAGATTTCTCAATATCCTTGGTAAATAAATTTATCATCTAGAAATAAAAATAAAAGCAGCCAGAAACTAAAGAGAACTTAATAAAGCCACAATAGAACAGCAAACTTTTATCATAAATGCATGCAACAAAAGTTTAAAAATCAAAAAGCAACTACTCATAACACAACTAAACAATTGGACAGAGCAGCTAGAAATTCATAAAAAGAAAGACAGAGCACTAAGAAGGAGAGCAAGGAACCAAGTCCTTAAGAAAGAGAAAGCAAAGTACAAAAGACACATTAAGCCAGTAAGGAATATGGGCTGGAGAAAATTCTCCAGTGAAGCCTCCCATCCGCATGGGAAAAAGTACAAGGTGGCGTTTCGAAGATCAGTTTTTCCATCACAAATCCCGTACTTGGTAAACGGAGAATCAAAGGGAAATCTGCAAAATGCAGCACAAAACATCCTGGACCGGATTTTCCATTCCCCTGCCATTTCAACAAACTACAATCTAACCACCTCAACACAGCCACCTGATCCTCCAATCTTCCCCCAAGAAATCTCGGTGGTAATAGAACATCTTCCGTCAGGCAAAGCCCCGGGTATAGATGGAATCTCTAACCTCCTAATTAAAATCATTGATAAGAGTTTCAATAATATCTTTCCAGTCCTCTTCAGCAAGTGCCTCCACCTAAGCTGCTTCCCGGATTCCTTGAAAATAGGAAATATTATCTTATTCCAGAAAGGAGGAAAAGACTAGAGGCTGCCCTCCTCTTATCGTCCTATTTCACTCCTACCGACAATAGGGAAGGTGCTGGAGAAACTTATGACTCAGCGGCTGACATATCATTTGGAGTTCACTAACAGCCTGAACAGCCGACAGCATGGCTTCAGATAAGGCAAGTCTGTGGATACAGCCATCAACGAGCTACTAAACAAGATTCAAAAAGCAAGAAGAGATGGCAAGCATGTCTTTGTGATCTCTATTGACATCAAGGGAGCCTTTGACAACTTGCATCATAGAGCCATACTTAAGAGTTTGGACGCCAGCACTTGCTCAATTAGGATAGACTCTTTAACAGCCTTCTTCAAAACAGGAAAGTAACACGACTGACCCCACAAGGTAGGGCTACAAAGGATAAAAAACAAGGCTACCCTACAAGGTTCGTACAATGGCCCGGCCCTGTGGAACCTCGTAGCCAAAGAAATACATAATCAAATTTGGCCAGATAATGTTCATATACAAGCCTTCGCAGAAGAGTTTGTGCTGGTCATTGAAGCGGATGCAAAGAAAAGCCTTGTAAAAGGCATGCAAAGTGCAATAACCAAATTCAGCTCCTGGTGCTCAGAAAATGAACTTACCATTTCAACAGATAAAAAATTATATGTTATTCAGCAAAATGTCATGAAGTCCCAAGATCGCATGGAACGGCTACAACATCAATAGAGTTAAATCTTTTAAGTACCTAGGGATACACGTTGATGATCGACTCAATTGGCTGGAGCACATTAATAATCAAGGAGAGAAAGCCATCAAAATACAGCAAAACCGCAAAAGAATTGCAGAATCGGGGAATCTGTCAGATACACAGAAGGTCTCTCTATAAAACGGTGACAGAGAGAATGCTGGACACAGATCTTCAGCTTGGTGTCTAAATCCAACGTACAAAATGAAAAGGAAACTTTCGATTCAAGGGCTATTCCTACTCCACGTATCGGGAGCATATCACACCACCCCAACAGCAGCTCTACAAAAAATACTCGGATCCCACCCCTACACATACAGTTACAGTTAGAAGCCAGATTTACATTAATTTATCGCGTAAGAATCTCTCTTCCCTCTAATATTACAGATATCCAACAGCAAGATCTGGAGATGAAAGTAACAGGCTGGTCCTTTCATCATTCAGATCATCTCAAACTGAACCAAATCTCTGTAGAAGACGGAGAAGCAAATATATCCGTAAAAGGCATTATAAATATTTTCACAGATGGCAAGAAAATCGAACATTGAGTTGGAGGTGCCTTCTGCGTCTTCACCAATGACATCTGGGTCTACCAGTGGTCTGTTAAACTGAACGAAAGCAACACCGTATTTCAAGCTGAACTTACTGCACTTCGTGAAGCAGTAATATACGCATCCAATCTGCCAAACCACATTACATTTAAAATACACGTAGACAATAGAGCAAGTATCATGGCATCTTCCAATTCAAAGAGCACAAACCAAACAGCAAGAATTTTTTTTTAAATCCTCCTAACAAATCCAAGATTAAAATCTCGTGAGTTAAAGCGCATGCAGGCAATATAGGCAATGAGAGAGTAGACCAACGGAAAAAGCAACCCATTTAAACTTTACTAAGCTTATTGAGTCCTTACTAATACTGAGCTTCCTAAACCGCACATTAAAGCCTCCTCTGGAAGAGCATGATTGAGGAGTGGCAAACCTCATGCAAGAATGGCGATACAGGCATAACATTACACTACACCACCTGAATCCCCGTGTTTAGAGCCATTTGGCTTCTTTCCGGTTTGGATGGATGAAGGTGAATTTTAGTTTTTTTAGAAAGGAAAAAATAACAGTGTGATGTTTTCCCTTCCCGTGAGCACAGTTCCCACGAGAAAGAGAGTCCAGTTCCTTCCATGTCAGCCGCAGACCGCAGGACAGCTGCACCTGGTGGTCATTAAAGAGACGTTCGCGAGAGTAATATCTTCACATAGAAAAGCGACCACAATGCATAGGAATCAATACTGTCAGAGAGCGCATATGGGGTCGGCTATGAGGAGATTAGCGGACTTGCGGTGGGGAAACTCACAAACCATCCCACGGTCGGATTTGACCATTGCGAATATGGAAGTTTACTCGTTGGTCGCCCTTGAGGACGATTGTCCAGTGGAGTGGAAGGAAGGCGGAGCTCCACCCCTTGAGGTATTGGATAAAAACAGAATGTTGAGTGCAGAACGGGAGGGTGGCGAAGAACAGATTTAGGAGTCTCGAACTTGGTTTTTCAGACTCCGGAGCGCAGAAAGAGCTGGGTGATCAGCTCGGATAAGTCCCGAATCAATTCGGACTTAGACAACGATCTTTGAGAAATCGGCCTTATTCCGAGATCTCGGCTCATCGAACAGTGAATTGCGAGCACTCCTTGTAGTCTCGTGCTTAGACTATCACGCTGTTAGGTGGAAGCTATCCATCCGGTGTTGAATTACTTCTTTTGTGGACTACGACTCCATTGAACCTTAACGTCCTAGAACTGTGAATTAACTGATCGAATCTTGTATAGAAATAATTAATCAAGATTGCTATACAAGAATTGTTCTCTAAATTATAGCTGTGTAAATAAAAGTACTTAGGTCAACCTAAGCTTTGCATTTATTTGGTCACACATAGGCCAAGACACCACAACAGGGACATAAACAAATAATAATTGAAAAAGAAACATACACTAGACAGAACATTATAGAAAATAAAACAAAATGGAAAAAATAAAAATACGTAGAGAAAATAAAAGAAGAGTCATAAGTTGCCGTAAGTGTGTGTCAGTCTATCTGGATGCGTGCTCAATGATTATCCTCTACAAGGAGATTCTTCTTATCACATATGAAGCGCATTAGGAGTCTCAGTCGGGTTCTTAATAAGTTATTTGTGAAAATGTTTTTCAACCACTATAATTTAACTTACGCTGTAGGAGTTTGGAAATGGCAGGAGAGGGTAAACTGAGATTTTGTGGCACAGTTGCATTGGATCTCCTTTTCCTCCGCACGAACAGTTGTCCTTTGTTCGAAGATTGAAGCGATGAAGATATGAAGGAAAATCTCGTGTCCTGTAACGAACATTAGCTTTTCTCTATTCCATCCTACTGGCTTGTTGGATACCCTAGGCACTATATCGTGTGTACTGCGGCCAGTTTCTCCGTTATCCCAATTGTCTTACTAGATGCTTAAAGCCGCTGATATTATCACAGATTTCAGGTAGGAAAGTGGCTTAGGGAGAAAGAAGGGGTTGTCTTTTCGAATGGCTACGTTGGCTAATTGGTTTGCGCATTCATTGCCTAAATAACCGACGTGGGCTTTGAGCCATCCCAGGTGAATGTGTTTATGGGGAAATCTATAACATCATGCCCTCAGTTAGTCTCCGTACCACTGACTGGAACAGAGAGGATGGTATCTTCTTCCCTCAACATGGCCCTTTTCCTGCCTACCTCAAAAGGTTTCATCTCTTTGATAGCGTATTGCAGTTGTGGTCGAATTGGAACGGCATTTCACTATGACACTGAGTGTATTCTCACAGTGTCTTGGAAATATGAGGAAGCCAGTCCCAAACTTCGAACCAGAATGGCTGAAAAGTGTCGCCAATAACCTCGTCTCCAGGCATAAAATTCGTAGAATTGCCAAATTCATAAGCGAAAGCAGAGATCTTTTCCGGCCTCCCTAGCTTTCAACTTTCCAGCGGGCTGAACCAGCAAGCTCCAAATTACCGGACATTCCGCCTCCCTTCAAAACAGAAAGGTAAAAAACATATAAATAAAAGAAGACTATTACGAACTAATAGTGTAAAAGTGAAGATGCCTGTGCTGATTTTACATATTGTAAATATTTCTTTCTTTTTTGTTTGTTTTGTTTATCTTTTTTTCTTAAATAAAATTCCCGTGCCTTGCTCATCAAACCGATCAGTGACCGGTCTGGTGACGGGTACGGGGGTAAGAGACGGCGTTCTGTTTTTTATGGAAGCGCAGAATCAGCGTAACCATCAAAATCATCAAACTAAAATATATATTGCTAAAAATTAAATATCAATTGTCCACAATATCAAAAAGGCGTCGCGAAACTCAATTTATGTGTGTGTTTTCAGCATCAAGAATGTATTTCAAAACATGTAAAACTATTTGAAAGAAGCATTCTAAAGGAAAAAGATATTATTCTGGAATTCGTTAAACTGGAAGCCATTTCTTAAGCTAAATTTGGAAAATAAAATTAATGTAAATAATTTAAAATTCAATTTTGAAATTATTTTGCAAGTTTATTTTTGTTTTCTCAATGTATTACTAATGCTAATTGAAATTTCAACTGACATTATAAAAAGAATTAAAATTTTAAATTAAATTATAAATCAATTTCCGAAGTAAAAATACTTCACATCCTATTGATGGTATCACAACTTTTTTTTCTCTCAACCCAATATCCGAAAGAACATCACAATCACGCGCGATTAATAACACACACATAATTAAATATAATAATAATGATGTAATCATGATAATAGCACATTCAAAATTCACATTTAAGACAATAAAGAGACAGAAGGAAAGTAGAATAAACAGGGTTTGTTACTTTACTTGGGAAAGTGATTCATATTAAAAATTTACAATAAATGTAGTAGAATCTATAAGACATGTTTCATTATTTGAATCTAAAACATTATTTCTAATTATTATTTTATTTTGTTTTGTCTATATATAATTGTAAATCTAAGTTCTTACTAGAATATTTTTATAATATGTTTTATAGAATGTTTATTTAAAAATATTCTTTTGTACGTCATTTTAAGGTCTTGTTGGCTAATAAATGATTCTACAAAAATGAAGCTCACTCCAGTTCTAAAGTAATTTCAAACTTCTATAAAACTCTTGTAAAAGTATATTCAGCACTATAGAGCCGAAAACATTTACTCAAACTCTTGTACTCTAAAGTATTGAGAATATGAAAAAAAAAATTATTATTGTATAGCGAAATTCTCATTTAACCGCTTTACGGAATCGTAAGATTCGAACCGTAAACATTAAAATTCATAGGTGACAATATAAAAACTAAATTAAGGTAAAAAACGCTTTACATTTCACATCATTAAATTTGTGCTCGCGTTAACCGGATGGGGGAAAAATCCCTCTATTATATCTCGTTTTCGACGTCACCATTTTATGCTAATTTTTACCTGTGTGTATTTACAGAACTTTGAACTATCACTCTATCTCTCTTTTTAATATTATTATCTGTTTAGTCTATAATAACTGCAGTTAGGTTCTTGTGCAAAGTGACAATAGCGAACACAACAAAATACAACAATGTCAGTGGTGTAGTTGCAAAATAAGCAGTGACGGAACGCTCTACCATGGATTACAAAATCGCGCTGTTTTAAGGCCGTTTCCACAATTTTTTCCTATTTATTTATCGTAAAAAAAGTGGTACCGGGACGGCATTCCGGCTCCACTACATGCCTGAAAAAAGTCAATTTAAAAATCGAATTCTGATTGTTTGAACTTAACGTTTTAGAAATGACTCTTTTTAGACTGTACAAGAGGAGCGGTATTTATTAATTGGACGCTCTGCTGACTCAAGACAGAAATGGCACTTTTGGTCCAAAAATTTTCGACAAACCTCGGATATAACAAAAATCATTCGATATAGAATTCGTTTGAGACCATTCTTTGCGAGAGTGTATCTCCATAAATACCGTCATATATATAGTAATACATCAATAGAAATACGGATTTTATTGAACCAATAAAAATATATTCTGATTGATTCTTTTATTGCTTTATTTAAACAGTAAATAAACAAAGTTTTAAAAAATACGACCTGGAGATTTCGATGCATTTCCACGTTTCAGACCTATCTGCGTCCAAATAAACAGCTTTTGGAATTATATCTGTTCATCCACAAGTGCGATAACTCGAAAACGGATTGAACAACACGAAGGAAATTTTGTATGTGGTCTGTAGCTCTCTATAAAATTTTTGCATGGAAATCTGTAAATCTGTTTCAAATTTTGAGAAGAATCAATCCATCGGCGTGAAGTCTTTCTTTCTGTCCGCCGGATGCATGTGAGCACAACTGAGAAACCCAACGACCTGGGTGGATAAAATTTAGTTTAGGATTTTCACACCAATATAGTGCATGTGTTCCGAATTCCTTATCAAATCTGTTTAGAGGTAGGCTGATTGTCTGCAGGTGCACCTGAGAACGCGATAGCTCAAAAATGCCACTTAATTTTCCTAAAGATCTTGCACTTTGGTTTTAAAATTTATCGCGTATTTTTCAGGAGGATTAAACGCCTTAAATTCTGTAGCGTAACTGCAACTTTTGCCACCGGGGAGACCCTGCAACATGCCGCCTAGACTTTACGCTTATAAAACCTAACCAAACATTAGATACATAGGGCACATGAGCCCCAAAATAAAAAAAAACATTTTTCACGAAAAAATCATTTTATTAGTAACGTAACTCGACATTTGACGCCCACGATCTCTGCAGTAGATTGATGAATCGCGAGTCCACTAACAGACTTTGTTTCATAAATCGCCAATTGAACGAGAAGAAAAAGAAAGATACGAATTAATTTCATTAGTTGCTTTTGTTTTATATACGCAACGACTGATCATGGGGAACTGCTCCTTTTATTCATAAAATTGCTTTCCTGCATGTCTGATTTTGCCCCCTCCGTTCCCCTTTGGATACACCACCGGTTGCTTCACTTTTCTTGCAGGATTTCGTCTTCATTTCATTCTGTCATATGTTTTTGCAGAAACCTTGATGAAGTTTTTACCATTCTTTAAGTGATCCTTCGGTTTTATATATCTACAACGTGTTTTTAATCTTCTGGGAATCACAGCCTTTTCCCAAACAAGAAGCTCATCATTAATAGTGCAGTAAGCAGAATCTCGAATATTTAGGTTTAATTCATTTTCATAATGTAAAAAGGGATGAAGACTTCTCTTTCAGAATACAACTTTGTTTGCCCTTGTGACATAGACATTTGACCGACAACTCAAGTACTGTAGATTTCTTCGTTAAGATGGGTGGTTTGGTAAACTTTTTGCCAATACTAAAAAGTGCTTATAAACTAAAATATTTATGTCACTTTGATAATACTTAAATAAATTTAAATCGTGCCTACTATAACTTAAAAGTCAAACTTAGCCAAAAAGCAATCGGACAAGTACAGTGCTCTCAGTATAGCAGCTGACTACAAATTGATCTGCTTGAATCGGGCTCAAACTGGGAGTGTGGCAATGATGTGAGCTTGAAACACTCCTATCTCAACGTGAAAACTGACTAAGAGTTGAAATTGTAGCGGAGAGAGAACAAGGAATGTGCTCTAATTCATTCAGCAGTTGTTATTGATTAGTATTTATGAGTTTACAAGTTGGATGTGAAGTTTATTAAAATGTTGGAAATGTATTGAGTTTTGAAAATTTTAAACTTTGTAGAAACCCCTAAAACACATTTTTAAAACCTGAAATTTTTATGGAAGTCTTATTTTAGGCCATAAAACAAAATAGGAGGGTGCCCATAAAAATTTAAAAAGTTGATATTCAACTGTTTACAGGCCAATTTTTCCAATTGGGAAAATCAAATTGAAAAATCATTTAAAAATAAAATATTTTTCATATTGTTTTGAAAAAATTGTTAATTATAAATAAAAGTAAGTTCGATTTTTTTATATTAAAATTATGTTTCAGATATAAAATGGGTAATGTAGAGAAATTCTTAAAAATGGGCTATCTTTACATTTTAATTTGGTGTGGCACAAAAATTCCTAAAATTTAAAAACCAATCCAAAATTCATAAAAATTCTTACACAGAGTTAAAAATGTCCACGTTACTAATAACTTATGAAATATAATTAAATAAATAAGAAACGCATTTGCTATAATTAATAAAATTTTCATGTTCCCAATTGGTAACATTGGCCAGCCGTGACTGTTCTGTGAGAGAAGGAATCTCTCTATTGTGAATTTCCACTGAAAATATAATGAAAAGGACAATTCTCATATGATTCAGGAAAGGAAATACCCCTCGGTTGTTAAAAGGTTAATGCTTGATATTTGGCGAAAAAAATTCATTTTTATCTGTAATCTGGAAGGCATAGTTATAAATTTGTCCGATAAGCATTTATCTATTACCGGAAAGATAATTCTGTAGTGATTGTTTCTTCTAATTAATATCTTCAACTTCCAATCCAGCTGATTAAAAGATATTCTCATGCCTAGAAAAAAAATTACGCGTAGGAGAATGAAATTGGATTCTTAAATATAATTCTGGACTGGTTGGGGTTTATCAGTTGTATAAAACCCGAAAAACTACCGTCACAACTTCACAAATAGAAATAGTGGTTTATTTTATTTGCAAATGTACTAAATATAGTTGTTGTTTATAGATGGCTATTGCATACAACTCACAGGAAACATAACAAACTTTCTTATCTTGAGTTTCGTCTAGAAGTCATAATTAACCTTTTATGAACTGGGGCAAAAAATGATCCATCTCTTACACGAACAAAAGTTACCGTTTCTGTATCGCAGTTGAAAAGTGAATGTCAAAGCCTAATTGTAACAATTCGGATAAATATGCATAATTTGGAAAAATTCAAGATCGAAGAGCGATGAGGGCAGAAAAGGGTATTTATTACATGTGACATCCCAGAGTGCCTTAGGATACAGTTAAAAAGTGTCATTTTTGCCTTTTTTGCACAAAAAATATTTTTTATTCCTTGAAATTCATAATTTTTTAATTAAATCATAAATTTTCAATTGAATTCATATCTGTTTTTAGATATAAAAATATTTTTACAATACTTTGTTTATTATTCAGTCTGATCATCACTAGCTCTCATTTCAATGTCTGGTGTAATGAGCTTTATTAGAAGTGACCAATGTTACCAAATGGGAACATTATGAATAACACATGTAAAAATTTTTTACTCATATTTTAATAATTGATATTTTTAAACTAAAGCATCAGAAGGTGAAATATGCAAAAAAGTTATTAAAAATTAATCTATATCTGAATTCGGTCTATAAAAGGTTAAGGAACATCTTATACACACTGGAGTAGTGTTTTTCATATTTCTCTCGACAATGGAGAGTGGTAGGGGCGACCCTTGATGACATATTTAAAGGTCATAAGCTATCATGTGAAATAAAAGTCGTAGAAATTGTCCTAGTGTTTGGGGCTGGGAGGCTTCAATAGTTAATATAAGCAAAGCTTTTTTTTCCTTTTTCTCAGTTTTTAAAAACAAGCATGCATATTCGTTGTTACTATTTTCACCAACCTGTTCCTTTTTAATGCTATTTTTTTTTCGGAGGACCTCTGTGTTGGCTCTGAATTCCAAAAATTAAGTAATCTCACCCATTTGCTTGATTTCTCGAAACGCTGCTAGCACAGAGATCGTTTCATCGGTGTTTGCAAACAAAAAGTCATGTCGCCGATTTTCTGTCAGAATGAGGCAATTCATCGCCAAGTGTGGCGAATTTTCAACTACATCAGTGTCTCTAAAAACACTATCCCCTTTATTATTATGCAAACAATCAATGATTTAAAAAAAAAATTATAAAATTATTATTTAAAAAAGAAAGCAAAATTAAAACTGGAACAAGAAATGTTCCAATGTTTTTTTTAAAAACTCTAAATGATAACCATTTCCCTTGTAACATTTACAACATTAAAGATTTTGTCCTTAGAAACAGTCTGGAATATACAGTATAAATATTACATTTATGCATAGTTGAAAATGGATAATAAAGGTTTTTTCTCTCTTAATATTTCTGAATTGGTCTCCTTCCCTTGCTAGAAAAGAGATTTCTGTCTCGGCCTCTTCTTTCCTTCTTTTCCTTTTTCTGCCTTTCTATTCCTCTTATGGGAATATAGATGGCGCCACGGAGACTAGTGTTTAATATTTTGCTTTTCTCGAAAGCGCGGGCAAATTCTTTTAATCTGGCTTGTTTCTACAGGGGGTAAGTTTTTCTATTTTACATTATGAAAGATTATTAATTAAGCTTGATGGCTAAATTTCTGTGGTCTTATTAGCGTATTTAATGTTTTTTCCTTTACCTTTCGATGTTTGTTCACGTGGATTTGCTACCTGGTTTCTCTTTTTTGGGGGGAGTTCGTGCTATGAGAAGCTCTGTCTTAGCCTAAAATAGGTCTTCTTCTACAGAAAATTCCCTAAATATTCTTTTGAATCCATTTCGAATAGTTTCTAGCCCTTGAAAAAGTGAACGAGAATGGATTCCTTGTTTTTGTTGTCTGCTTTTCGTTTACTTCAAATTATTACAGGATTGCTTGTATTACTTTCTTTTTTTTAATTTTGGCTTTATTGGTATATCTGTCTATCCCCTTTATTACTTACCTGCTTCCTCAGGTGTCTCAAACAAAATTGAAATTCCTCTTCAATTGGACTACCTAGAAATGGGAAGTGAAAAAACGGGGTTGTGGGAAAATAAACAGCGGAAAGAACTTTTAGATGGATATTCTGTTGGAAATCCAAGGGCTGATATGGCTAAATTAAATGATCCATCCTGGTACGACGAGAAAAAAAATTAACAGGGCCAAAGAACTTTTCAGAGATAATTTGGAGCGTGAGTATATGCCGTTTTATTTGAAAATTCTGACTTAAACTGACAACAAATTGTTTCTTCTACAAAAGCTTTATTCTTTTAATGTTTTTAAAAGATAGGTGAAATATTGCTGATTAAAAGAGTTTAATTATGAGTTTTAAAGTAATATGTGAAACGAGAGCCATTTTTTTATTCTTTTTTAAGTCATTAAGCTACATGTTTTATTTTTATTTATTTTTTTTCTTTTGCAGCAAATTTTAATAATCTTATAAATAATCTTTCTGTTATATATTTATCAAAATAAAAAAAGAAGTATCGCTAAAATTTAAAATTATACACTAAATTCATGAATTTAAGCTTTATTTTATTATGATGGGTTTTTTTTGGTTCAATTTGGAATTCAAGCTCATAGTTAGTAAAGTTATTCAAATTGTGCTTTAAACGCATTGAGGTTCATACCAAAATATCCTTTTAATTAATTACCTTTAAATTCTAATATTTGTTTCAGATAATCTGCGTTCTTCTGTTTGACCTTTGTCACAATTAATTATGAACCTGACACATCTGTTAAATTCGTTTCGTTTAAATTTTGATAGTAAATCTAATTCTTTACATATTCTCCATTCTTTTGTTCGATATATTTATGTCATTTTACTTTCTTACTGTGTATAACAAACTAACTGATTTAAAGAAACTACAACAAGATCATTTATCAAAATTTTAATAAGTGGTTTTTATTTTATTGCTCGCTCCGACCTTGTTTACCCAAATGTTGTTAAGTCTTAATGGTGATTAAAATTTTCATGATATTTATTATCATACGCTGGTAGTTCTGTAAACGGTAGACTTCTTGCCAAAAAAATAACCCTGAGACTCGCTCTTCATCGCAGTCCTTAAAGGTTTAGACTTCTTTTCTTTTAAATTAGAATTATTTGCACAATCTACTGCATTTAAAGGTATGTTTTAATTTGCCAACCGTGCCATTAAATCACCTAACATAAAAGCAGCCACTATCTTGAAAGGGAATTAAAAAAATAGATGTATGTCGTTTTCATTGACTTCAATGAACAGTGTAATACAGTTTCGTGTGAACAATAGACCTCGCCCAACCTAAATAAAAAAAATTAAAATTTGCTTTTCATCGCAGTCTTTAAAAGTTTAACCAGTCTTGTCATCCATTGTGAAGACAACCTCTTTTGCAGGGGCAATGGTCACTTTGACTCTCGAGGAGGTTCCTTCTTTGCCCCACATATGCAGCACTATCTTGCACAGTTATATTTACAATCAATGTAAGATATTACACTTTAAAATAATGTACAAATTTTGCACACAAACAAATACAAAAACCTTACAAAATAAATGCAGAAGCCAGTGTGATAAAATATTTCAGCAATGCAAATAAAAACAAAGTGAAATAAAATTCTTATAAGGCATTAATTAATTAAGAAAGCATTTTTTTACTATTATAACCTTACGAGTGGCAACGGCACCTGAAGATGGAAGAAATATCTTGATGAAATAATGAGATTAGTATTTATCACGACAATGTGAGAACAGTCGTCATAAAAACGCAAACAAAGCCTTACAAAAATAACACATCATTTTCTTCAAATTTTTACAATTTGAACCTTTTGGCAAAATCGCTGAAAAACTTTCACGAAAAGAGAAAAATATATATAGAATTAAAAAACAGCTCTGAACCTGGAACTATGATCTTATCTCACTCTTTTCTGTTTTTATCAATGCGAATTATTTGCTCATATATTTACTTTAAACAGCATTAACAAAATTACAATAAAATTATGTTTTATCACTATTAACAAAATTCCTATTAAATGTCTGCTTTCATCATAATACCAAAATATCAATTAAATATCTACTTTTATCATATCACCAAAATTTTAAGTAAAATTTTGCTTTTGAGAATATTAATAAAATTGCAGTTACATGTCTCGCTTTTACCAAAATGATTCCAATATTTTAATGACGCCAAACTCGACTTTACTCGCCAAAACTTTGAAATTATTTAAACGGTCACTCTTTTGAAAAAATATTCAAAATGTAAAAATAATTATATAAACATCCTTTTTTATTCCTTCAAGGAAAATTCCAGTCGAATTCGAAGAAAATCGAACAAGGTGTTTGCCCGCGATATCGTAGAAACCAAATTTATAGACAGACAAAATGCTGAACGGTCGAGTTCAAATAGAGACCGTTCATTGATCAGTCAATAAAGGGAATTTGGCATGTAGTCTTCATACCTAAATTATTTATTTACATCAAATTATGAACCAAATTGGTGAAAGAGACGAGTCGTAGATGTACAACTTTCCCCTTCACTACACAACGAAGATAAACATAAAATGCACCGTATTGTGTGTACGAAAATGTGGAGGTGAGAATACTCCCTCTAGTTTGTAACATCTCTTGATTGTTACACATCAGGCCTGTCAATCATTATGGCAGATACACTGTATGATCAAAATATGTGATCACTTTTCGGATTTACACAATTTTTCTAATTTCTCCAGAAAAGCAGGAGGACCAACATTTGAACTTCGACCCTATGATGAATAGTCTTGAACTCACATTTTATGGTGAAGATTTGGTCACGAGGGCATTTAGGCGACCTACCAGAAATTGATGTAGAGGAAAAGGAATTCGATTCACTCTGTTTCACAGAAAACTGATATTGATTTGAAAATGTCATCAATGGTTACGCTTAATTTGAATTTTCGGAAGAAATGGAATTATTCAGGAGAAATTCGAAAACATTTGCGTATCCGAAAGTGTCCGGATACTTTTTATCATATAGTACATAAATCGATTCGAAAAAAGATAGGTGACAGCGAAATTCAAACGTAATGTTTTTCAGAAAGCTTGAAGGGTGTTAATTATATTCTATTATTGTCGAGGAAAGACATCATTTAATATCATCTCACTGATTTCGTTGCTCATCTCATTTAATTATCTGGATTTCAGTTTCTTTACTGCAGTTTCTGCAACCCTGCAATTTTTACTTCTGATGATTAATCAATCCGGATGGTCAAGAATACTTTCAAAAACTTAATGATATTCTTTAGATTTGTATTATTCTTGGAAATAATTTCTCTAAAAACACTATTTTAGTTGATAGCGATGTGAGTAAAAGCGAATGAAAAAAAATTAGATAAACAGAACATTGTGATTGTAATTTTAATAGAATTTTCGTTGATCCAGTGAATCGAAGTCCTTTTTAAAGTCCACCGTACAGCATTTCGTCTTATCGTCTCTAAATGTGTTAAGCAAACACGACCAAACAGTTGTGCAAGGTTATTTTTTAATTCCCAGCCGTTTGAACGATTTCATTTCATGTTATGTTCAGCTTTTTTCAATGATTCTATCCAAACGGAATACCATTCGTATTCCTCCAAAAATACCGATAATAGCAAATGACATTGAATTGCAATTTTGTGAATGCTGATAAAAGCAGATACCAGTGTAAATGATTCGCAATCGCAAAAAAATGACTGAACCTTTAAAGACAGCAATAAATTGCAAATATTAAGTTTTCTTTATATTTTTTACTTTTGGAATCGAGGTCTGTTAGCAGAACTACTAGTAATTCAAATTCCAGCAAAAAAATCCATTTTGTGTATATGTGATGTATGATTTCTTATTTTATATGGTATTAAAATTAAAAAATGGTAAACGGATGTATAGTAGGTGACCCAAATATCGCCACCTTAAGCCACTATTTTAATAATAGGGCTAATTCATGTGCACTTTGTCCGAAAAATTATTACAATCTATTATATGGACAGTTATCCAACAACAAACTGAATTAAAAATCTAATACATAAGTTTAACACTCACCCCAAAGCCTTCTTTTTCATACCGCGGACTTTTTTCTGCTAAAACCCGCGTTGCTAATATCTCCCACTATATGTTTCTAATATTGCCTATGTCTAAAATGAATTGAAATAAAGTATAATTTATGTTACTATCATAATTTCTTTCTTGAACATGAAAATTAAGGAACGACAAAATTGAAATTAATACAAGACAGCTTTTATGTATTTTTAGGAATATAGTTAATGTATTCTTTTAAAAATTTCTCAATGAGTGTCATGTTTTCTTCAGAAAAAGGTAGAATTCGGAATTGTTTTAACTGTCAATTATTTTTGTCTGTAAATTTATTTAATCGATCCGTTGAAAAATCGAATAACATCCGAGTGCGATACACATGAAAGATAGATTTATGTATCGTTGAAAAGAGCCTTTGCAAAGATATTATGGCAGCTGTTCAGTAAAATTAGGCTATTGTTTGAGATAAACATCCAAAGCTACAGAAATAAAAACCACAAATTTGGTATATCAAAATATCCATAATAATCGAAATCAACAAAGTGCTGAAATTTTGAAGTCTCGTTGACAAAACATTATTTCGAAGTTTAGTTTTAGTTAGATTAAAATCCCTTTTTGTAGCAATATGAGGGCTATTTTGAGATTTACCGATTAATTTTAAACCGCAGTCATGACGCATTACTCCGGAAGTCGGATGCCATGGATGTTCTATATAAACAAAGCAAGAGTCCCAAAAAAGCAATTAATGGAATGTCTAAATCAATTTATAAAGTAGGGCATATTTTTTCTTGCATATGATTTTCGAGTGTTAAATCTACAGATATTATCCAGAAAATTTATTTTTCCAATGGGGTACTAACTTTCATTAATTTTTGTAGGATATCACTTATTCTTATGTGTAGCTTTCTAAATAAACGCGACAAGATGTTTTTCTAACTGACAATCATATATGACTTTGAATTACGAAAACTTTCTTTCACCTTCTCAACCTTCAGTCACTTACCAAATAATATACTTCGTATACTTACCAAATAACAAACATTCGCCTTTGCGTAAAACCTTATGCATACAAAACTTCAGCCAGGTGAAATTCCCTTCTTAATTCTTTCAAGAAAAATAATTCCACAGACTTTCATGGTTTATTCATGACAGTAACAAATTATCGAAAGAAAAGTTGCAATTCTATTAAGAAATTCTGCTTAAAAATTCTTAAGAACACATACTAGTTAAACGATAAAAAAATGGATAATTATTTATTAAAACCAAAGGATCAAGAACAATTCAAGCGAAAGATTTTCAATAAAACAATAAACGAATAAGAAGCATTAACTTGGCTCCAGGAGAAAAATAAATAAAAGTTTTTAATTTTTACTTCGCTTGATTTTTTGGGGGTTTACATAATACAGTTAGTCAAACAATCTTAAATTCCCATCAGGCAGCGGTGGCGAAGTGTTGAGTTGTCGGGCTTAGAGTCGGGGGGCTCCACGTTCGAAACCCGATTCCACTGCATATCCGTTCTGTATTGGGCCTGTTGCACTCTATATCATACATACTGCACCAAACGTCCCGCCCGTGGTGGGGTGCGGAAGTTTGGAGATGGCGTGCCAGATCAGATGTCAACCTCGTCATTTGACCGCGGTTCAAAATTACGAGTTCGTCCCAAAATAGCCCTCGAGTTGCTTCAAAACGGTACGTCAATATAACTAAACTAAACTTAAATTCCCATCTTAATACTCTCTCTTTCTCAAACAAAAATAAAAATCTTCATTCCACACACTTTTCAAGCTTATTCAAGGGAATGGCGAATACTCCACTGAAAAGCGACTAATTTATTTCGAAACTCTGTTTGAAAATTCAGAACGCCTATTGATAAAAATATAAAACAAGAATTAACGGAACGTTTATTTAAATCAAACAATCAACAATTCAAGCAAAACATATTTAATAAAGTAATAAACAAATAACAAGCATTCATTTACGCGCCAAGAAAAAAAATTCGTTCATTTGGCTTGATTGATTGAGTTGCCAGACTGGAATCTCTGCAGAACAGATACTAAACAATCCTAAGGTTTAGCTCTTTTATAAAGGAAACAATATACAGTGTGTTTCCGCTAAACTCAGTTACCATAAACTGAAAAGAACGCTTGTCACATAGTATTGGAGACATTTGGGTCAGGTTAGAGAATAGAGACGTCTCATGTAATGCGCAGACGTGTTAAGTGTGACGCTGCTATCGTCACGATTTCAGTTAAGCAATTGTTATGGCAATAAAACGACGTGCCACCATTATCCGTAATGAAGAAACAACATCAGTTTGTTAATTCATGTGACATTCCCAGATTCCTTTAGTCCTTTGAGTGCTTTCTATCGGGATACAAATATTTAAATCAGACAAGGTTCCCTGATTATATAGAAATCAGGCGACGTCGTGACTTTGGAACCTTCTGGTCGTAACTCTTTAAATTCTAATAACGGCAAGATTTCATGTGTAGAAGTTTCCGTAGCAAACATTTCATACTTTTCAATAAGAAGGGTCGGTAAGCAAAAAACAGACAGAACGGAGGACAGAGCACAGAGAGCAGAGAACGTTGAGTTTTCGTTCTGACAGCATAACAACGCCGGAAAGAGGGTGGAAGGAAAGGGCCCTATCTTCCCCCCCCCTTAATTTGATCTTTAATTGTATTGTAATTCAATACTTTTGTTAATAAATCTATAATGTTAAACACAACGCTTACTTTAAATCAAACCACTATGTATGTTCGTATGTAATATTTGTTATTATTCAGAATAAAAAATGTTAAAGTTCTACCTATGGTTTATTCATTTATCTAGGCTCACGGCCTTAACATAAAGATCCCTGAAATTAATTTTTTTTACATAACTGAAAGCTCTTTTGTCACTTCCGTATGCCAAACAGCGAGAATACGAATAGGGGAGAGTGGGGTAAAACCGGGTACCTTGATTCTGGCGCTGATAGTTCTTCTTTTTAGTGGATAGATTCTGAATTATACTCCACTATTCAAGAAGAAAGAATGGTCATAGTGGCCGTGTTGTTATGATTGAATTCACTGTGTGAAGGTTTATTTATTTGAACACTCAGCGCTCCAAGTTGTTTGTTTTTAAATTATCCTTACTTCAAAATCATTATATTTATAAAAATTATACATGGTCTTGCTTATTATATGTTATTTAAGGATTTATACCTTGTCAAACAATAAAGATTTATTCCAATAATTGCGTGGTTCTATTTCGTTTTATATAACCTCTTCACTCGAGGTAAAACCGGGTACTCCAAATGGCGTAAGACCGGGCCAGACAGTGTCAGTGGCGTAGCAAGGGATGGGGCAGGTAGTGCACGTTCCCTGTCGCAATTGCAGGGAGTGCAAAATTAAGGACTTAATTGGTTGTATTTAAAAGAAAAGTAGGGTTTTTTGAAGCTCTTATTTTCAACATTCTTAAAAACTGAAATGGCTTTAATAAAGTGTGGAAAATCTTAAGGATACAGTCATTTTTACAACCCGGAAGCCTCAATCTGAGACAAAATAAGAAGCAATATTATGTTTCAGAGATCTGCTGGCCCAAACCCCATCAATGAAATTAAAAGCTCGTTTAACCCTCTGAGCGCCGCAAACGGTTTTCTACGTTAAGCAAATCTACTCCGACTTCGGCAGAAACGTGTTATTTCTTCTCTTTCTGTCGCCTTGAAGATGAGAACAACCGGCTTTTTCGTGGTTTGAATTTTGCAGTCGTAAGCGGTATATCCGTGTTTTCTCGCCTCTGCTTTCCCCTACACTAATGACTTGGTTGACAGTGACAGATTCGTGGTGATTAGCTTTACAATAGATGAGCTCGCAGGTTGCTGGAAGGAACCTCGTTTGCGGTAACAATTGAATTCCTTATCGTTAAAACGAATAGCAAGGCACGAAAGTTTTCATGAAGCTTTTCGGAAAATTGAGGGAGAAAATCTTTCTCAGATTCTTATACATTTCTTTTCATAAACAAAAAAAAATGCTTATAAATAGATACCTCTGAATGAACCTCTAAATTGATTATCTTAGCAATTGTAGCAAACATTCCGCATAGTACCTTGAAAAGGTGTTTATCCCTGAAACCGCATGAACAATTTGAAATAAGTAACATATTTCTGTTATTTTTTTATTTTGCCAATTTTGCAAAGAAAATACCATGTAGAAATGTAATAAGTTTTGACTGGGTTTCTAGTCCTATTTTTTAGAAATTTATTGAAAAATGGTAGATTTCTTTTCTTTGGGAAAACTAAATTTATTCGCGTGACAAAACCGTGACAAAAGAAGACTAGAAATTCTACTGCAATTAGGTCTCTTTATTGGATATTAAAATATGTATTGTTGTGAAATATATAACCATAAATTGGTAGTCTCCCTATGAAATAATTCTTTAACAGGTGATTTCGGAAGGAAACCACCGCCCTTGAAAGGGTTAAAGAATTCATTAATTTGCAACAGATACTACCTGTAAACTTTTTTCGGAAAAAGCGAAATTTCAAAACATGATTTGAGCCTTAATATATTTGAATATTTTGTTATTAATAGAAAATAAAGACAAAATATCTTATATTTTGCAAAAAATGTACATACATTTTTAGAATATATTTTTTCTCAGAAACTAATTCACATATTTAAAATCGGAATCCTAATTTTACTCAGTATCTTCTGAGAATCATTTAAAAAGTTAGATGAAAAAATATTAGAAACTGAACCTAAAGAAGCTTTAAAAAATTCTTTTTTTTAAATTTAAAGTTTCTAAACTTTTCATTTCTTAACATGACAACTATTTTAGAAATTTGTATTTCTATCCAGTTAACATATAACTATTACAAAACAAAGCATTTTGGTCTAAATTGTAGGAAAAACATTTTTAGTCCCATTCAAAACGCCGAAATAATTTTATTACTCAGTAATGTTTTTTGAAAACTGAAACAATGTGAATTTTATTGAAAATCTAAAAAAATAATTCAGCATTTAAATTTTGCAATTGTATCTTAGG
>BGPR01002733.1:0-63978 GCA_013235015.1 Araneus ventricosus
GAGAACTGGAAAAAGTTGCTTTAGTTTTAGTGGCAGAAGAGTAAGATACACCTACTTTTGGTGTTCTTTCTGTAACAATTCTACGTGCTTCAGCGAATGAGATATTTTGTTTAGTTTTAACATTTTGTATTTCTTTTTCTTGGAGCCATTTCGGACAGGTACGAGAGTAGGCGGGGTGTGCACCATCACAATTGACACATTTAAGACTGTTTGCCTCACAGGTAGTAGTTTCATGATCAGTAGAAGCGCATTTGGCACAAGTGGGTGTTGTTCCTCGACATGCTAATTGCGAATGCCCATACTTCTGGCATTTGAAGCAACGCAACGGGTTAGGAACGTACAGGCGGACATTGCAATTTAGATACCCAGCTTTGATAGATTTCGGTAGTTGAGGTGTGCTAAATGTCAAAACCGCATGTTGTGTAGGCAGTAATTTTCCATCGCGTCGGATATTTATACGACGGGCTGCACAAACCTTTTGAGCTGCAAAATTTTCTACTAACTCCATTTCCGAATGGGAGAGCAGTTCCTTTTGAGAGATAACTCCGCGAGAAAAATTCAGTCCCTTATGTAAGGAAGTAGTTATAGGTAACGTACCCAACTGTGTTAGTGTCGCAAGAGTTGATGACTGAAGAGAAGTGGCCGTTTGAATCAAGAGATCTCCAGAACGTAATTTTTTAATGTCTTTGACTTCTCCAACGGTAGATGAAATAAGTTTACTAACTAAAAACGGTGACACATTATGAAATGAATTTGGTGTACTCATTACAAAAAATTTAGAATCAGAAAACATATCACGAGGTGAAACATGAGAGCCCATATGATATAGACAAGAATTCAGGCCCGACGGCACCACCCACCACGGAGTCCAACAAGGGAAGGCAGCCACCGGCTCTGGACATCTCCAGCCTCGGCGCTTGCCTTGGTGCTAATCGGGACCTATACGCTGGGAGTCACCCAAGGGGACAGTGACCACCCTTAACGCCAAGCCCAAGGAGTGACCCCTTCGCTTGATCCCCTTGAGCAGACCAGCCAAGTGGCTGGAATACCAGCCGATTGATACACCGGGGACCGAAATGTACCTCCCGTCTAATGGGTCGCCACGCACGGCCAACACGTGGGGGTAATTTGCTGTCCATGAGAAGCACGAAGCAAACAGAGCGGCAACAGCTTCTCATGGAGAGCTCCCTCGCCTACCCTCGAGGGAAGGAAGAAAAAAAGCAATAACCAAAAAAAGAGGTAAAACTCGAAAGGAGAGCAGACACTAGGGTACCTCGGGGTCGTGAAACCCGTCACATCTAAAGATGTGCCCCTGAGAGGGACATTCAATAAGAATCTGTAGAACAGTCATTGGGCATTGGCATGTTGTACAAAGAGGTGCAGATTTTATGTTTTTATATTTGAATATTTTTGTGTGATATAGTATTGCTACTATGACTGATCAGAGCACAATGTTAGTCTTTACCTGTACAACAGGAAAATGGTATTTTAAGTGGTCATGCTGTGGTTTCTAAACCATTACCTGATAGTGGCCTTCTTTCCATGTTAGGAAACGAAGCGAACGCTAGTAGGAAGCGTGATGTTATGAAATTTTAAAAATGTCATGTTGTTGATATGTGATGCATGTGTTAGATTTGTTTTTTTATGTGTATTGTGTACTGTAATTGAAGGGAACTGACTTAACTTTAAAAGGCTATGATTAAATTTTTGAGTGATAATCTTGATGTCCCACAATGGGATGCAAGTTTAAAATTTTCTGGGTAATGAAAGTAATTAATGAAATGTGCTAACTGTAAACTCAAGGTTGTTTGGTTGTTTGAGGTTTAATGGCGCAAAAGCCATTTTTGGCTAAACTGCGCCAAACGTATGGTAGATAAGCAGGAGCACGGTGATAAAATATATGGTGTTATATTAAAAGAGGTAGATAAAATTCCAAAATAAATATGAAATTCATAGTTGCATATGAAATGAGAATATCATGTTACCAAAAATGGATAGATGAACGATGAAAAGAGAAAAAATGCAAGTTTTAAAATATGTCAGATGTAAAATATGTTTAAAATATATCACTTGGTGGGCAAAGACCAAATAAAATTCCAAGGACGAAATCTATAGAGAGAAAATGTTTAAAATATTAAAGTACTAAACAAGTTAGTTTAAAGAAAACAATTCAGCGCAGGTCGTTTGTTTTTAAAATATTGTTTTTTAAAAAAAGGCAAACAATGTGCAAAACAGAAGCAATAATGCTACCTGTTTTTGTATTTGTCTCCTTTTTGTGGTTTGGAAGAGGGTGGAGGACTGTTAACTGCAGGTGAGTCTTCCAAATCCTCCGACATGTCATATTCCAAGGCATCCTCTTCTGATAAAGAGGAGCTCATCTCGGCATCCGCATCAGATTCCCGAGATTGCAAAACTGTTCTTTCTAATGGAGGGAGAACAGCCATAGGTAGAAGTTGAGTGTCGACAGAAGTGGGTTTAGAGGTTGCAAGAGGTTTCAATGCAGACTGTTGGGTAGATATGTTAACTTTTGTTGAAATAGGTTTAGTAACTTCACGGTGAGAGGTCGTGGAAAATTTTGAGATCTTTTCGGCTTTGGCGATGGTATTATGTGTTTTAGTAGGAGAGTCCTTTTTTAACTTTTTTTTGCTTTTAACCAATGTAAAATCGGTGAAGTCAGGTGAGGCCACAGCTTCTTCACTGACCGGAGTAACGGATGGAGAGGAAGAAATTGACAAGTTGGTTATTGGAGGAGATGCTCTGGCAATAGAATCAGGTGGTTTAGAACTACAAATAGAGACATCTGGATTGGTTTGAGTAGATGGAGCAGTGGATTTCTTCACCGCAGAAACGTAACTATTTCCGGGCGTAGGTGTTCGAGATTTTATTAGTTTTCTTGCTTCCTGATATGAAATTTGATTTTTTATTTTCGTAGAAATTATTTCTTTTTCCTGTTTCCAGGCAAAACAGTTTCGGGAAAACGAAGTGTGCTCCCCCTTGCAGTTAACACACTTCTCTGTACGTGTGCAATCAGTGCTGTCATGTCCGACTTCTGCACAATGGGCGCAGGTAAGTGTTCCGCGGCAAGAAGTTTTCGAATGTCCGAAACGTTGGCACTTGAAACAGCGAAGTGGGTTCGGTATATATGTCCTAACAGAAAGGCGCATATAGCCGGCTTTAATATTTTCAGGTAATTTGTTGGAGTCAAAAGTTAGTATCAGGTGCTTTGTATTGAGGAGCTGACCATCCCTCCGAATCGTAATGCGGCGCACATGGATCACTCCCTGACTTTTTAGTTCTTCAGTAATCTTTTCTTCCGATTCATTGAGTAACTCACCACAGGAAATAACTCCCTTAGATGAGTTCAATGTGCCATGGGGTTTGACTGTAACGGGAATTGTTGACAATGATTTTAATTTTATTATGTCTTTGGCTTGCTTCGGGGATTCCACTTCAACAAGAAGGTCACCCGACCGAAGTTTTTTAGTTGATTTTACATTGCCTACGTTACATGAAATTGCCTTTTCAACTAAGAAAGGCGATACACCATGAAAAGTTTCATTGCAATTGGAAATACGTTGGATGACAAAAAACGTTGGAAAATTGTTGCGCTTAGAAGTAGTATCGGTTCGTTGCCCACCGAAGGGACCAGGTTTTTTTTTGCCCATACGATATTTGTATATATTCAGGCCCGACGGCACCGCCCACCACGGAGCCCAACAAGGGAAGGCAGCCACCGGCTCTGGGTATTCCCAGCCTCGGCGCTTACCTTGGTGCTAGTCGGAACCTATACGCTGAGGGTCACCCCCGGGGACAGTGACCACCCTTAACGCCAAGCCCAAGGAGTGACCCCTTCGCTTGATCCCCTTGAGCAGACCAGCCAAGTGGCTGGAATACCGGCCGATTGATACACCGGGGACCGAAATGTACCTCCCGTCTAATGGGTCGCCACGCACGGCCAACACGTGGGGGTATATTGCTGTCCATGAGAAGCAAGAAGCAAACAGAGCGGCAACAGCTTCTCATGGAGAGCCCCCTCGCCTACCCACGAGGGAAGGAAGGAAAAAGCAAAAACTCAAAAGGGAGGAAAAACTAGAAAGGAAATCAGACACTAGGGAACCTCGGGGTCGTGAAGCCCGTAACACCTAAAGAAGATGTGCCCCTGAGGGGTGTAAACTCAAGGAAAACATAAAGTCTTTCGTCTTGCATGTGTACGAGTTCCCTTTTTTAATTATTGTTTTGTGTTTAATGTAAGGATTGATTGGGGCATGAGTCGTGTAATGCTGATTTTGAAGGGGTTACTTCATTCTGCAGATCCAATGGAGATGCTTGCAATGTTCATTAGTGTGTAATGCGTAAATTTAATTTAAAGTGTCAGTAAAAATATATAATATATAATTATATATAAATATGAAATAGAATCTTAACTTATGAATGTTTAGCTCTGTTTTTGACAAGATGATAAAGGGAAAGGATTCTTAAGGGGAAGAATGCGCCTCACGCCCCAAGTGAATCTTTCTTGTGTTATTATTGATTGTGTGTTATTTGCGGTAAGGGCGCCCACCGTTTTCATCGTTACTCAGGAATAATTATTTTTAAAATATGTGCAATAATTTAATCTCTAAATCGCTTAATAAATTCATATTTTTATCTACAATTACCTTCTGTGTTGTTTCTTCACACTTGGGATACATCCTTGATAAGTTCTGAGCGTTTGGCTAAATGTATGTTCTTGAGGTTATTGCTCTCACAAATACAACGCATTGTACTAACTTAAAATTGATATTTTTTATCAAGTGATTATCCTTTAATTTTTATTTCTTAGCTGGAAAATTTTTGTAATTATGTTGGAGAGTATTCTAATCAACTCAACAGCATGATTATGCAGTTAAAAGTGAATTCAACATAATATGGTGTTAAGAATTGTAATCTCTAAAAATTAGCTGAATGTCGTGATAGTAATTTAAAGCTTATGAGGTTAAAGTTTAAAGTAAATTAAATAAGGTAAAATCACGACAATCAACAGAGTGGAAAGTTCTGATCGGTTCATGAAAGTATGCGGATTCATCATTATTTAAAAGACACAGATTATGATCATTGAATGCTTTTTCTATCTGCAGGCCACGACTGTTGGTATCAGGGTTATCCCAAAGTGGACTGTGACCATTCATATCGCCAAGGATAATGAAAGGTTCGGGAAGCTGAGATACAAGGTTATTAAGACAAACTTAATCGACAGGTGTATTTGGTGGTAGGTAGAAGACTGCAGACTGTTATCAATGAATGAGCGTGGATTTGAACTGCTATTGCTTGTAAAGTAGTATTCAAAGTTAATGCAGATGAAAGGGAGGAGTTCGAAATAAGCAAAGCTACTCCCCCCGAAATTCTATTACACATACAAATTTTGTGCATAGGACTGTAATGCTTCAATGAAATTGTATCTTCAGGTTTTCAGACACGACACAGGCTTGGAACAAAAAAAGCTGAACTTCATAAATAAAGAATCTTGCAAAACATAAATACCGAAAAGTAAAATATATATGATTAATTGAACAATAAAATAAAATAAATTTATATAAAAAGTGCTTGAAATATTAAAAATATTATAGAGTGAGTGAGTGACTTTTTATGGCACAAGGGCCAAAATTGGCCAAGCTGCGCCAAGCAAGGTTGTTTTCGATGTAATCCAACTTTTGAAAGCTTCGTTGCGTTTCCCAGCGATTGATGACGGTCCTTAAACCTGAACAAAAAATATTTTTAAATTAAGTTACAAAAACCAATGTCCTGGAGAAATTGAAAAAGGTTTGGGTGTGGAATGTCTCCAAGTAAGTCCTTCAAAAAAGGGTGGGCGTTTCCAAAGCACCCGAGTCTACAATTATTAAAAATTGAGCATTCAATTAAAATGTGTTTGACAGATAAAATTGTATTGCATGCTTGGCATGTCGGTGGTGGCTCTCCCTTCAATAAATGTTTCTGTGTTAAATGAGTATGTCCTATGCGCAATCTTATTAGTTTTGTATCCATTTTCCCTATTAAAGCTGGTAAAATATTGTAGAATTATTAAATAAAAGAACACCAAGAATTATGAAATACGATGCCGAAAGAGCGGAAATCCGCGTTTCCGCGGAAACGTGTCATGTCTGGGTTTTAAATAGCTTTCTTGGAAAGCAATGATGGAAGGTTGGTAAGAATTATGTCTTTGAGGTCTGAAAATTTATTTTTAATACCACGACAATTCCAAGAAACAAAGCATGCAAAAAAATGAACCCAAATGAACACCAAACTAAAGAAGTTTTTAGAGAAGGATGTGGAGAATCTGTCTCACTAACTGAGGATGTGAGATCCTCATCTGATGGATGAATGTTAAGTAACAGATCAACATTTTGCACGTCCGTCGTTGCTTTTTGCGAGTTCTTAAAAAATCCTCTTTAGATATTGGATTTTTACACAAATCCTTTTTCTTTAATGCAGCGAGACGAGCTCTTTTTGCTGCCTTGGTTTCTTTTATACGAGCAACAAACCTTTACAAGCTGGGTATGGACTTGAAGAAAAGTATTTTTCTCCGCAGGAGCAATTGCAAAATATGAAGGAAGAAATGAATGGAATGAGAGTCCAAGGGGGAAAAAGTTTGCTACCATTTCAGAAAGGCATTTTGATTTCGATATCTTCCCTATCAGGTTTATGGAATGATTTTAAAAATTTGAAATTTCCTTATATTTTAACCTCTCGTCTCACCCAAGATTCCCTTGAAAGTTTATTCAGCCAAATACGAGGTGCTGGCAGATTTTAAGATTATCCTTCTTTTGCTGAAATTATTTATCGACTAAGAAATTTACTGTTGGCAAATAAATTACCAATTTTATCTCCAAAAGTTAATACTCGAGAAGATTCTATTAATGAAGGTTACTTAACTGCAGATATTTTTGAAAATGATTTCGCTGAGAAAGATATTCAAGAAATCCATGAGCTTCCTTCCGAAGAAGATGACTTCGTAGCATTTGAAAACCTATGCTTAGAAGAATTTCCAATGGAATGGAAAATTGACGAAAATCTTTTGTTTTTATAAAACAATTTTTTTAATAAACAAATAGTTTTATAAAACAATCTCTTATTGTTGGTTTTGGTTTTAGGGTTGAAGCATAAAGATTCATTATCAAACAAGAAGAAATCTCTTGGATTAAAAAGTCTTTTTTCAAAGAAGCATCAAGGAATGACTGAATCTGAAGAAGCATGAGCTCCTGCTTCTGTAGCTGTAAAATCTTCATCTACTACTTCAAAACCCGTTTCAAATGCATCTTCTACGATAACTTCTTATGTATCTAAAAATAATGTTCTTGATGCAGAGTAATAATTTGCTCTGCCTAAGGTAACCTGCAAGTCGTATTGCATTACTGCTCAAGCAGCTAAAGACAAATTAATCACGGTAAAGCTTAACTTCTTTCTCTCAGTGGCTAAAATGCTTCAGCCATTTTTAGTCTTGTATCAAAGCGACAAACCTCTAGTGCCATTTTTAGCTGGCGATTTATTTACACTGGTAAAAAACATCTTGGAACATTTTAAAGTTTTGAAACCTGACAAGTGTAAAAGCACAGATTCCATATCCTTACTTTGCAGCTTCGATTTCACAGATGTAGCAAATTTTAACTGTGCCGATAAGGTGTCCATTGGCTTTATTGGCGATGAATTGCTGAAGAAAAAGCGAGCAAAAAAAGAGGCATCAGACTAAGATGTGTTAGACCTGAAAAGGGACTGTCAAAGTGCAAGAATCCGTTAGCATCTGATGAATGGTGTTTGGTATGCAATTATGGATACGAGAAATAATTAACTTTATCACCGTCTGAAATGTGACTGGACAGATTTTTCTTTCTTGTCCATTCATTTTTCTTGGATGATGGAAAAGTGAAAGCCAGCACCCTTTTCGCAATCTGCAAGATGAACATTTTTTTTTTTTTTTTTTTTTGGAGATGTAATTCGTTACCTAACAAAAAGTGCTTGTAGGCACACCAGTAATCCTTAACCAACATTAATTCGGTATTAAATACCAATAGTGACAGAACTGATTTTTATTATCCTCAATTCATTTTTTTTTTTGGGGGGGGGGGGGGGAGGCTAGGGGGCGGGGCATCACCGTGCATGCAAACTGCAAAAGGGACATTTTTTCGGACGTAATTCGTCACCATGCGAAATGTGCTTGAAGGCACACCTAAATTCTTTAAATAACAGTTGCTCGGTATTAAATACCGTTAGTTCATCGTAGCAGTGCTGACAACAAAATCTATTGGGAACGTGAAGACAATCCTGTAAGTGGATGGTGAACATTGGCCAAGAGCGTATCCAAAAGCGGAATCTCGTAAACACAAACCATGGCAAAGGGAGCTTAAAGTTCCCTTGTGCCTGAAGCAGAATGGTATTAGTTGAGTTTCGAAAGGCCTTCAAGTTGTTACAGTCTCTTTTTGTACGAACGTGGTATTTACACAACTAAATAAGTTTGCATTAAATGCGACAGTGAGTGTACCATGGCAACATGTTTTATTTGTGACAATGAATTAGAGAATGGAAATGATGGATTAGTAGAGGTGAATGAAAAGGGGGTGGAATCATTTCGACGAGCAAGCATACAAAGAAATAATGGAAAAGTTAATATTTTGACGGATAAAATATCCATCAAGGTGCATAAAAAATGTCAGAAAAGATATGTGAATGCAAAACTGATAGCTGCCATCTTGAAAAGAGGTTCAACCATGGAATCTATGTGTGAATCCCCAATAACACGTTCAGCAATAACTCCTTTCAGTTTTAAAAATAATTGCTTTCCGTGTGGATTAGAAATAACGAAAGAATTTTTAGAACATCAAAAACGACTTCCAGTTCATCTACGAAATGTTTTGTATCAGGTACGAACAAATAGTGCGAGAGAAACTGTGTTGTAGCAAGCCAAAAAAAGGGGTGATGATGGGGGAAAGCTATTATACATCGTATTCTACCAGTCAACGAATTGTCACCTGTTGACACACAATACCACAATGAATGCATGAAAAATCTGTATAAACGTAATAAAGCTAATGAAAAGAGGAAAAAAAAGGGGGTAAATATCCCACTGAAATAGAGAATGCAATGACTTGCATTTATTGTAAATTTTAGTGCATACAAATAGGAAGATTTGTCAAGCTGTGCTAGCAGTTAAGTCAAACTTTCGGCAAACTTCAGCCAGTTATAGTGACTAAACGGTACACGTAACAAAAAAATTGTATAGACATAAATTGTAGGAAATTTTGTGCTGATTATTTTGATACGTGATGATAATGTAAGAAAGTTACTAGCTTTCGAGTTATAAGCAAAAAAACTGGGGGAAAGTCCATTTTTTCATGTTTTTTAACTATAACTAAAATTCCAACAAAAATTTTTGGAGGGAAACTTCAGATTCGTAATCAGCACCCCAAAAGACATATAGCAGCAAAAAATTACAACTCCACCAGAATTTGTTTTAAAAAAACTACCTAATGACTGGACTAATATGAATAGTAACCTCCTTGAATGCAACCTCCAGAAATAGTTTACCTCCTTGAAAACTGCTTGAAAATGTGCAGCGAGTGTGTTTATGGATCTGTTGGCTCTGTTATTGGAAATCACATTTATAACAGAACCATAAAATCTGATAATCTCTTTTATGAAGTGTTTATATCATGGAATGGACCTCCAGCTACAGAATTATTAAAAGCATCCTTAAACAGACATTTTCATGGTGGAAATTATCATTTCGCTAGATTTTCTTCAAGAAACAGACTCAAGATCTACAAAATGCCAAACGTGATTGACAACATCTACAAAGACAGTAGAAGATTGCAGTTTCTCAATAATTGACAATTTATCAGAAAAGGTAATCAAAAACATTGTATTTGTTGGCTAAAACTGTGCATTTATTAATAAATATTAGGCATAAAAATTAGATTAAAACTTGCATGCATTAACTTAATTTACCTTTTAAATATCTAGGCATGCTACAAGTTCAGTCTATAGGTTTTTAAAGATGCGATTTGCATATAGCAAAATTTTCTATACCTACGGCAATACAGAATTTATGTAAGCCTATAACATATTGTAACATTTTGGGGAAATTTTCATATGGATTGGGGCAAATGTAGGCAGTAAAAACATTTTCTGCACCCCTGGTTAAATGTAACAGTGGACAACTGGAAAAAATGTGTAAAACATGCTGAGAAGTCACAAGAAGAGGACTTTGCTAAATCAGGTACTAGAGACGATACAATCAAAAGGATTATGATCAATTTATAAGACGACAGTGAAAGCAGTTTCAGCAAAAGCAAAGATGAAGTTCAAGTTGAGAACTTTTAAATTAGAGATTTTTATGTTTCATAATCCTTTTCTTTCTTTCTAAATGAAACATGCAATTTACCCTGATAATCATAACTATGTCTGAAAGTGTATGTATTTATTTTTGAAGTTTATGAATTTATTAAACATGTGCATCATTAAAAGTGTATATTTATTCAACTGACATTTATCTTCATTAAATTTTCTTAAAAATTCAAGATCTTATTTTTGTATAATAGAGTAATTATTTCTGTAACTAGTGATTACTGCATCTAGAGAACCTATTCTTTCATGTTTAAATGTTTGGATATTTTTGTAAATAATTAACATCTGTAACGATAATATGTAGATTTCCGATAGTAAAATTTACAATTTTTTTTTTGAAAAAGTGCAACAAAAATATGTACAGTATACAAAACCAAGAACTTTTAATTATTCCACAAAATTTCAAAGATTTTCATTAGTTTTTTTTTTAAATTCACCGAAGAAGAAATCTCAAATATTTAACAAGTGAATAAAATTATTGCCAATAAAATGGCAACATTGCCATTTTAAATTAATTCTTAAACACAAAAATAATTATGTTAAAATATTTATAAAGCTCTTATTAAAAATCATCATGATGCAAGTATATTTCAGTAACACGAAAGCTTTCGAACAGTAGTCAAAATATCTAACTTCTCGTTTTCCATTCCAACTTCTTACTGAAACGTACGGGCGTGGGGGGAAAACCAAGATTTGTTGAAACCAGGGTAACAGAAAGGGGGAAAATCGCGTGACCTTGAGACATCTATTCTATTTACACAGACTATAAACACTAGCAATCTAATATAACCAATTTTTAAATAGGAACTATACAATAGAAGCCAAATTAATTTTCAAAAACGCCCTGGGGATCAAGATATCTAGTAAAAAAAATGCCACTAAATAATGGAGCTTAGTAATGATGCCACAGAAAACATAACAATTACTGTTATATGTTACTGTTCCATAAAGATATTTCTCTTATTAAAAAAAAATTAATCAACTGCCTATATTATGTCAGTACTTTTGCTTCATATCACATGGATTTTTATTACACAATATTTTTTACAAACCAACAACTATGTTATAGATGATTTACCACCAACATTCCAGTAAAAAATACCGTACAACTTGTATGTCTCTATAAAATATTCTTTTTAATCCACAGATTAATGTTACTATCATTGAACATATAAAGAAAAGAATTCTTAATCATAATAGGTACCTGAATTTGTATTAAGACAAATATTAAAAATTGCATGCTCTAGATAAAATTTTGATCAAGAAAGGTAAACTGCCATTGAAATGCTTAGCTTGTAAATTAAGATTTCAAGATCAATTTCAACTTCTTTACACATGACATAGTCTGTATTATTTAACCATGCTTTCAAACATATAACCGCTGCTTTCTCAAATAATTCAAAAATATACTCATACTCAATATAGTTTCTAATTTAATGCATGAAAAAAGAGCTTGGTACAAATTGCAAAATTATCAAGTTAACGTTCTTCACTACTGAAAACACGAGTTGGCTCATACTTATTTGTGAAAAAGATATTGTGCATGTGATGATTACTGCATCAAAAAGAAGTACCAGATAATATATAATTATTTAAATAACATCCTACGGCTTTGAAAACATAGGGACTAGCTTTGATATTGCAAAGAAACTAAGTAAACACCCAAATGCTAATGCTCATATCAACAAACAAGTGAAATAAATATTCTGGCAACTCATTTAAACTTTTTCTTGGACTTGCCATAACAATATAATGGCCTTTCATTGCTCAGAAAAAAATTTTTAAAATACTCATCAGCACCATCTAAAGCATTCTACCCATTTTAAAAATTAATTTACCAAGTAAGTTACTTGTACAGACTTGGTTTTCTCACAAATTACTAAAGAATAGTTGAGCATCAAAGCAAATAAGAAAATCCTGCACATTTCTATTATATAGCAAGTTCCAAATGATTATAATTATAATGTGCTCCTTCAACATACCATACATATCAATAACAGTTAACACATTTGACTTACAACATTACAAGTTAAGTTTTAAAATAAAGTTCTTTTTTTAATCAACATAGGTTGTTGCTAATATAAACCTATTAAACTTCAACTTTCTGATTCAGGATGGCTCATAAAATACAACTTTTCATCATCAATGCCTTGAAAGACATGGTTGAAAATATCTATAAATAATGGATTACTGTCGATAGCTGCACTTAAGAGACCATGAGTAAAGCAGTTGTTCCAAGAAATTTGAAACCAGTTAGTACATCTCAAAAGACATGACTTTGGAGCAAAAGAACAATCACAATTTCTTTCTGAAAAAAATTTAACATTGCAAGAAAACGAAGCTGTGGTAACATGCAACTTTGCAGAAAACTATTCATTTATTCTGCAAAATGAAGTACAAGGATTCTATTGGAACAACTCTATAGATATCGCACACCCGCTATTTAGTACAAAAAAAAAGACCAAGAAACGGAAAATCTTATTTTAATTCATGTTTAGTATTGTATTCATCTCCGAGTGCTTAGCACAGAGCACAATCCTCATTCATGTTTAGTATTGTATTCACCTCCAAGTGCTTAGCACAGAGCATAATCCTCATTCATGTTTTCCAGAAAAAGTTATTGAAAGTTTTGAGACACTCTGTCCAACTGGAAGAAGCTGGATTACTTTTCAGATGGCTCAGCAGCTCAGTACAAAAACTGTAAGAACTCTGTAAATCTTTGTTATCATAAAGAAGTTTTGATGGAATTGCAGCTGAGTGGCATTTTTATGCAACAGCACACAGTAAAGTTCTACGTGAGGAAGTCGACGGCACAGTAAAAAGGCTTGCTGCTAAAACCAGCTTACAAAGTCACATAGACAACCCAATAATGACATCTTTTCCCAGTGGGGAGTGAAATTTGCTATCTATCATAATTTTTTATGTGAATAACGTAGAATATGTTTTAGAAGAAAAGTCTCAGAAATCAAGATGAACCAGACTATATATCAAGAACCAACAGACAATATATATATTTAAATAACATCCTATGACTTTGAAGCCATGGGAACTAGCCTTGGTATTACAAAGAAACTAATTAAACAACCATATGCTAAAGTTTTTGCTATGTCAACAAACAAGTGAAATGGATATTCTGGCAACTCATTCAAACTTTTTCTTAGACATGCCATAACATCATAATAGCCTTTTATCACTCAGAAAAAATTTTGTAAAATGCTCATCAGCACCATCTAAAACATCCATACATTTTAAAAACTAATTTACCAAGGAAGTTAGTTGTACAGACTCTGTTCTTTCACCGACTGCTAGAGAATAGTTCATCATAAAAGCAACTAAGAAAACCTGCACATTTCTTTTATATAGTAAGTTCCTAATGATTATAATATACAGTATCCTTCAATACACCATTTAAATCAATAACAGTCAAGCAACAAATTTGATTGATAGTATTATAAGAAGTTTGCAAATCAAGTTCTTTAATCAACATAGGGCATTACCAATATAAACCAACTGAACTTCACCTTTCTAAAACAGGATAGCTCATAAAATGTAACTTTTAATCCTCAAGAACAAAACAAATTGCATAAAAACTGCACAGATTAATCTAAGAACAGAATTCCAAAAACAAATTATGAGAAGAAAAGTCAAAAAAATTCAAATATGCAAATTTTGTTCCTTTTTTTTTTTTTTTTTTTTGCAGATATATTTTGTATGTGATTTCTTTCCATCTGTAACAGGAGGATTTCATTCAAGTTTCCACATGCAACAAGTTTCTTCCCTTTTCTCCTTGCAAGTTCATCCTTTCAGTTCGTTAATAACGAAACACCTTCCAGAAAGGTCGCAAACTAAAACTAAACTCGGTCCTAATAAATATCAAAACGAACTCATTCTAAAACGAATTCTTTTTCACACATATAATCATTCATCAACACCAGAAACAATGTTTCATCAAGTTCAAGCCTTTTTTTTTTTCCAGCTGAAAAAAAACATCACATTTTAGTTTCAGTTCTGCAATGAAACATTAAATCTTTATTAAGATTGTCTTTCAAACTGAAGCTTTAGTTAACCACATTAAGTTTCTCACCAATACGAATACTTATATATGTTTTTAAAGCCATGAAATAGAAAAACGCTGCTACCGAGTCACGACATAATGGAATTCCGTTTCACTTTGGAAAATTAGTCCAATAAATGAAATCATTCAGCCGATCACACTTACGAAAAGTGTAGGCGCCATCAGTTACCAAAAAACCATGCTCAAAGAGAATGTGTAAAAAAATCAAGTATTGAGGTATAAGAATTAAGAACTTGAACTTGAATGATAGGAGTTATGGGATTTGAAGCAACAAAGGCTGTAATCCCCTAGTTCAAAGCTAGACACAGTATAGTTCGTTCCAAAAAAACGACTCCATAATGATGATTAGATCAGTCCATAAAAAGTACTGCGTCAATCTGTCCATACAGAGAAAGTCCGAAATTGACGGTCTTAGGCGGCGAAAAAAAAAACACAAGAGCCACAAAGAAAACGCAACACACGATGCCAAAAGGATGCGGCTAAGAAATATCAAAATACTTGAGGGCTTGAATGAAGATGGTCAGATTCTTCTTGTTGGTAAAGACATGAGATAGAAGGACATCATAAGTAATGTTAGGTTCAACGATGTTCATTTTGTTCCAGAGAATAACTCTGAAAGATGCATATTTTTTGCACTTTAAAAGGATGTGTGAAATATCATTATTTTCATTACAGACAATGCACAAAGGGTCGGGGTGAAGGTTGAATCTATGAAGCAGACCTGGGGTTATGATAGTTTTACTAATTATTATGCGTGCAATTAGTCTGTCCTGCACTCTGTTTTTAGTCCATTTAGAGATGGTTATAATGTCCGGAACATTTCCAATCATTGCTTGGTATTTGCTTCTACGGTTGTTGTCATGCGTTATTTGGATTGACTGTTTTTTTTAGTTGGAAATAATGTCCTCTGAGGCGATCCATTCTATAAATGACGTGAAATCAGTAACTGGCTTTGCAAGAGAGTCTGCCTTTTCATTCCAAAAGATCCCGGAATGACCAGGAACCCATAAGAGGGAAATATTTTGATTCATACTTTTTCTGACATGAATTTTTGAAGCCAGACGTTGAATGACCTTGGGAGAGTGAAAGGCAGGGACGTGGCGAAGGGGGGGTAGGGGGGTGTCTCACCCCCCCAGATTTTTCTGAAGTCGGCAAATTGACTAAATGAGTCGGCAAATTTTGAATAAATAATCGAACGTATTATTTTATTCTGCGCATCCACAACATTTGCAGAATTATTTATTGAAACGCGAAAAAAAAAAAGTGAACTTTTATTTACTAAGTTGGTTTTTAAATTCTCTTGCAGACCATTGATGCCACCGATAGGGAGCCGTTCCGACTCCGAGTTCAGGGGTATGCGTGGCGTGACTATTGTTAACTGACCGGGGTTCGGGCAAACTTTCCCTTCTGTAGTAAAATAAATAAAGATAAATTCTCAGAGCAACGAAAGAAATGAGCTGCCACTGTTTTGTAGATCCCGAAATTTTCCTTTACCCATCTGTGCGGCAGTGTTCTTCTCTAGATTTTCTAGTGTACTCCCTAATAAAAGTGTCATCCCCCTGTTTGGTCCCCTGGTCAAGTCCTTGGACACAAGGCCGAAACTGCCGAGTTTTATTACGTTGAATCGGGGACCACGGCAAGTCGATATTGCCGAGAAAATGACGACACAGCGAAATCGGTATGTGTTTACAGACGGACGAAGGGACAGACATATATAATTCCAGAAAATGTTTTTTTCGTATTTGGGTACTCTAATGTAGAAAATCATCAAACTCTCGATGTCGAGTTTTTTTGGCGTTTATAATTTTTTTTTTTTACTTCGCATGTCAGAAAGTAAAGAGTTTTTAATGCAAATATCCTCATCTATCTTAAGTCTTTATTACTCTTTTCTTTCAGATGAGTTAAAAGAGAAAATATCAATACTACGTTTTCTTAATATCTTAGAATTTAAAAAATAACATTAAATCGATAGAAGAATTGAGTAACAATAATCAAAAAATGAATAAACAGTTTAAATTTTAATGTTTACTGCGGGCTTATTTTGCATAATTATTGTTATATATTTAAGTATAAGAAAACATTTATGAAAATTTTTCCACGACATAAAAAAGGAATAAATAATTATTTAAATTTTTTATAATATTAATTTAAGAAACTTTGAGAGATGCTAACAATTTTTTAATAGCATTCATTTAGTATGTTAGCTTTCATCATATATTTATAAAAAAATTCTGTTAATTTGATATACAAGCCATAATGATGCGATTTATAATACAACAGTAGACAAATATTAACTCTGTGTGTATATTTTAACCTTTCCTTGCTAAGCTTATATGAATGAATGGATTTCTTTTCTCTCCAACTTTACTATAATTTGTTTTTCTATTATCGATTTCTTTTATACAGAAAGAAACTTGACTAGCAGTAACATTCAGTGATCGCATTGAAACATCTTCAATCCTGAGAGTGTAAAATTTAGCCTTTTAAAATACGCAAATTTGTTGGCTGCTAATAATAATTACATTATTCAAATGCTAAACTGCTTCAGGAATTTTAAGAAATGTCACAATCTTATGCCGCTGACCTCAGCAACAAACTATTGCTTAAAAATAAAGTTTGGGAACTTTTTATATTCCTTTTTCTATTAAAAATGTGCATTCCCTAGATTTCAAAAGAAAAAATGGTCATAAAAAAAGCTTCTTTAAAAATGAAAGGTTAAATATTTTTGAAGAAATACATATGAGCAGCTTTCTGACAAAAGTGAACATATACGCTTTTTTCTAAAAAACGTTTTGTTACAATTTTCTCATCTGAGTACCCAACTGTACGAGGGTGCAGTATCATTCAATTTTGTCTCACAACTTATTTTTTCCCCTTTGTAAAATTACACAAAGTTCTTAATTCTCTAGCAAAGCTAAAAATATGCACTTCTAAAACCAACTTTGTAAAATGGATATGTTCACTTTTGATTTTTTAAAAAAAATCTCATTAATTTTTATCTTACTGTAACATCTTTATTTATTTATTTTTTGTCCGTCGGTGTGTTTAATGCTAGAAAAATATATCTAGCTCTCATTTTGGGGGGCGTTCTTTCTCTTATGTAAAATGCCAGCATTTCTCTTCCAAAATCTTGATAATTATGCCCAGAAACATTGAAATATACCACATAAGGAAACAAATACACAAAATAATCTCTTTTCCAACCCTGGAAGCTTTTGCGAGCAGGACAGTTTAAGAATCCTGTAATTTCATGGTGTCTTCGGATTGCACCATTCGTGAGAAAAAAGGGGTGGAAGTAGACTGACAGATTTATGATCGAGGGAATGCAGTTGTTTTTACATCACAAAACCCCCTAACTTCTTATTGGGCGGGAAACTCGAATGGACATTATCCTGAATAGTAATAAAGTTAAAGACAACATAAAGAAATCTCAATCCAGAAAGCGGAGTGTATCTGATAAAGTACAGTGCGACTTTTGTACACCAAACCTGCTTTACTATAGGTGAATTAAATCATTATTATTATTGTGGAACTTGGTTAATTCAAACATTTTTTATCCGAATTCGTAAGTAATTCGAATTTTTCTCTATTCTTAAAATTTCTATACGCATAATGCCTAAATATAATCTGTAATTCGAATTTATTTTGCTTACTTAAATGTCAAGAATGAAAATTTTAAATTCTTTTATATTTCTAAATTGCTTTCGTCCTTACTTTGTATGCTCATCGATCGTGAATAAATAACTTTTTAAGGTTCTTTATTGACTCTAAAGTCCAATCAAAACAGCAATTAAATATTTCTCACTTTTTGAATTATTTTAAATTTAAGCTTTAAGTAAGTTTATTAACATTATTTTTTAAAAAATCAATAAATATTATTACTTTGTTAATTAAAATTTCACACTGTTTATTTATTCATTATGTATTCTTTATTAAAGGTGGTAAATTTTAAAAGTAGATTTTTTTCTGCCTTTTTTAGTTGAAATTGCCGTTTTCTCATGCTGTATTCACTTTTACACAAAGATTTTCTAAATTAAATTCGAATTAGTCAAGTTGCACTGCTTTTCATTATTTTGCATTGCTTTTTGTTGCCTTAATTATTTGTTTATTTAACATGATTTGTTTTAATAGATCTAAAAAAATTCTGCAAATTTATGCATATATATTACCAGCGGATGTTTGCGATTTTTCAAGTACTCGGATGAGGAATAAAAGAACCTTTTTCCGTCCGAATGCCGTGTATATAATAGTAATAAACGGAAATTCAAAATGAGTTGAATTTCGAAGCAGTGTTTTTTTAACATCGAGATTAGGGATATAAAGAATAATGATTTGTCCAAATACCTACTCTGTAAAAACATTTCACTTTTGATTCTAAATAAAATAATTCTCAAATTTTAAATGTAAAAAATTAAAGATTAATAAAATTGATATTTTTATTGTTTGCATATTTAAAAAAAATTAACACCTTGATGTGTTTTTTTCATACTATTTTAAATACCTGAATTACAATAATTATTTCAGTAATAAGAAATGACCAAAGGATGGATATTTCAGACTGTGATTTTTTTTATTGTCCACATCTATGAATAATGTTAGTGACATGATATGTTAAGCGCCCAAGGATTGATTATTTTTTTATTATTCGTATTATTTAAATATTATATGTATGTATATTATTTATGTATCAGAATGTATTATTTATGATTAATTGAATTTAATGATGGTAAGAAATAAAATTCAGTTTAAAGTAATTATAGTGATAATGAAATAATTTATATTAATAAAATTGTACTGCATTGTTGATATGTTCTTTTGATTATATTGGAGAAATCAGGCTATATGTCGATTCCGAAAGTCTTAAGGTGAGGGTGCTTCTAAATAGAACTTTGCTCTGCGACTGTTCTTATATTAGGGTGACGCACTGGAATCTCTCTTGCGGCTTCGTTAATATCTATTATCCATTTTGTTCAAATTTTTTTTATTAGTCTATATTTTAAATAAATCCCAAATGGTTTTGAGTTTCAGATCTTTACGAATAACTTTAGTTTCTGAGGACATTTGTGATATCTTTCTTGTAGTGCTCACAGTTTTTCTGATGGGTTGAACCCACACACATACATTGGGAAAGCACAGCTAATCAATGGTCGCATAAATGATTTATAGAGGACGAGTTTATTTTCCATCGAGAGTTAGAACTTCCTACCGAGGAGGGAATAAAATCGTGCCTTTGCTAAGCTAAATTTTGTCTTTATTTTTTCAATGTGACTTTTGAAGGCATGTCTTTTGCCTTTGTTTGAAACGTTAGATATTTCGTGTCCTCATCATTGAAAATGATATTATGCATCACAGCAGGAACGTGTATGTATATTAGGCACGATAAAAATATTTGTCTTTTAAGTCTGCAAAGTTCATCATGAGAGTCGGCATTTTTTGGATCTCACACCCCCCCAAATGTGAGCCTCTCGCCACGTCCCTGGTGAAAGGTTATGTTTTTAAGTGAAGATAGTGCCAAATAACTGTCTGATAGGATTAAAATATCCTTTTCAGGAACTGCTAATCCAATGCTTGGCAAATCGCCAAGACTTCCGCTGTGAAAACGGAATTTAGGGGATGAATACGATAAGATAATTGTTGAATAGTAGATAGACCAGCAATTGACGTGTAACAGTGTGATTTCGAACCATCAGTAGCAATAATGAAATGATTTGGGAAAAAAGCTTTGGATGCATTCAGTGAAGCTAGTAGCGATTAATGAAACTGGGATTTCTTTGCTTTGAAAACGAAAGTCTTTAAGAAAAATTTCACACAAGTTTGGGTTGGAGTGTGGAAGAACTGGGAGGGTTATTACATGGTCTGGAATGCAATTAAGATTATGAAAGGTGACTCTAAAGGATTCTGCATCTTTTTCAACGAGCTGTAAATTAGATTCATCATTAGTATGGATCAAAGGAGAGAAGGGATGAGTTGCAATTTGTTTGATAAAAAATTGGATTGCTAAACGTCTGATTTTTACTGACATTATTTCCTGCCCTGCAAGCTTTAATAAAATAATGTTAGGAGTCCAGATTGGTACTCCAAGGGCTATTCTAAGAGTCGTTGTTTGAATGACATTACAAGATTTGAGGTGTGTTTCTGAGAGTTTATTAATGATAGGACAACTGTAGTAAAAAAGGCTAAGGATGCTGTTATTAGCGATAGTGATAAGATGTTTGGTTCTTGGGCCGTTTCTTTTATAACCTAAAATTTTAAGACCGTTAATTTTTTTAAGTGCCTTACTGCGTAAATTTCTAAGTATGCATCCATTTTGATTATTCTTAGTAAACTGGATTCCAAGATATTTTAGCGATTCACTCCATGTAAGTGGAATACCAGCATAAGTTATGCGCGGAAGAGAAGTGAAATTTTTGTTTGATAAATCTATTATAGCGCTTTTGTCTGGACAGATAGCCAGTTTCCAATATGAGCACCATTTATATATGTTTTCCATAGTGTTTTGAATTTTATTTTGGATATAGGTCATAGAATGGTGAGAACAGTATACAAAAATATCATCAGCAAAAATAGGACATTCAACATTTTCTTCCAAAGTCTCAAAAAAATCATTCAAAAAAAACTACAAAAAGAATTGGAGAAAGGACGCTACCCTGGGGCAGACCTTTAAAAAGAATGTATTAGAAAGATTGTTTCGCCATTTAATTTGAAATAATCTTTCCTGCAGAAAGTGGTGCATCCATATAGCGATTTTACCAGTAATACCCAGTTCAAGACATTTGTAGATAAGTTCGTCAGTATGTACAGAATCATAAGCACTTTTAATATCGAGACGTACACCAACAAAAAAATTTTTGTTTTTGCGGGCCTCAGAAATTGTAGTAAAAATTTTGTAAATCGCTGTATGATTATCTCTAAACGGAAGGAATCCATGTTGGCTTGGATTCAATTTTTTCTGACAAGTGAGGTAATTGGTAATACGATGCGCTAAAATACGTTCAAAAATTTTGCAAAAGACTGAAGTAAGGGCTATTGGTCTATAGGAAGTTAATTTAGTTTTATCTTTGTTGGGTTTAGGAATTGGAAGAATAATAGCGTGTTTCCAGTTTTTGGGAAGAACAGAAAAATCAAGTTGCTGTTGAAACATGAAAAGAATTTTGTAAAGGGATGCATCGTCAAGATTTTTTAATCAAATTGCCGGTATATTATCAGCTCCTGGTATAGAATTTTTAGTTTTCTGTATTGCTCGTTTGAGTTCCCAAAATTCAATATTTCTATTTAAGAATTCATTGTCACTGCCACAATCAATCGGAATAGGCTGAACTTCATTAGTCTGAATTGAGAAATGTTTTGCAAATAAGTCATATTGTGTCTTCGGATGGGTTACATACCGGTTGTTATGGAAAATGATATGATTTTTAACATTTGGGTTCGTATGATTAGATAATTTGTTTAGAATTTTGAAGAACATTTTGGGGTTTAGGGAAATTTTACTGATGTTATCCCAGTAATTGTCTTTGGCCCTTTTAAAGTGAAATTTGAATTTACTTCTATATTTTTTATAATTGATCCATTCTGAACTCGAGATGGTACTCCTGGCTTTTTTCCATGCATATTTTTTTAGACGGCTGAAGTTATGGCAAGCGGCATTCCACCATGGTGGATAATCTTTGTTTTCTAGAATTTTATTTGTAGTATGATTGCTAATGGTCAGGGAAATTTGGCTTGTAATTGTATCTATAGTCGGTTGGTCTGTTGAGTTAAATATTTCTATTGATTTTTCGATAATTGAATTCCATTTGATAGTTTTGATATTTCTGCATGCGTTCTGGAGTTTTGTCCAAGAAATGACAATAGGAATATGATCACTTTCAAATGAACAATCAAAAACATATCATTCAGTCTCATTAGAGATGGAAGCAGAGCATAAAGTAAGATCGATTATAGAGTATGCACTAGCATTAATGATATGAGTTGGGGTGGAGGTGTTAAGCAGAGTAAAGTTCGAATTATTGAGCCAGTCAACAAAATCCTCACTAAATGACGATCGAGAGTCCCCCCCCCCAAAGAGGGTGGTGGAGGTTGAAATCTCCAAAAATAAAGGTCGGAGTGTGTAGGCTATTGAGGAACGTTTTAATGGGGTTGATATTAAAACCATGTGGTGCATAAATGTTAATGATAGTGAAACTTTGGTTTTTAGAATTGACTTCAACAGCCAGGATTTCTAGATTTGGATCATCCTCTTTGCTATAAACCACTCTTCCAGAAAGATTTTTCGCCGCCGAGTCTATTGCTTCGATGTGTACGGAAAAAGATTTTGTTTGGATGCGAAAGATTGTCGTCTGCTTTTAGGAAGGTTTCCTGGAAAATCCAGAAGCTGGAAGTAGAAAAGAGAGGTTCATGAAGCCAAATTTGTTTGTTTTTAATACTACGGCAATTCCATTGCACGAATGACATGAGAATGAGATTTAAAAAAATTAAGGAAAGAGAAAACTGCTTCCTCACACAAAAACGATGACAGAAAAAGCATGAGATGAAACAACTGAAAAAGGATCAAGTGAATAAGAAATGCAAAAATGGCGGTGAACAAGAGAAAGGTTGAAAAAAACCAAGAATTGTGGACAAGACAAGACAAAACAAAACAAAACGCCAACAAAAGACATTAGCACTGAGGCATGTCTTCTGCGTCCTGTGAACCCCTGGCATCCCAAGAATTGATGGAGTTAGACATTTGGCGCAAATTACTAAAGAGCTTCTTTTTTCGAACTGGAGAAGAACCTGGGTCAACACACTGGTGATTATTTTGCAGAAATTTTGACAAATACAGTCCATAGATTTTTGTAGCATATCTGCAAAGATCGCCATCTGCCGTTCAAACCTGTCATTTATAGCTTGAAGGAGAGTCTCGAATTTAGCATTTATAGTGTCTTCGATATTTGTAACTGCTGGCATTGTTTCCACCGTTTCAGAGTATTTAGCTTTATTTTGCTGAAAAATACGTCTAGCTTCACCAGTTGTGATGTGGTTTCGGCATTTTAATTCCAGTATTTTTTTGTTCCGTTATATAAGATGGACAAGATGTGGATTTAGCATTATCAGGACCATTGCAATTAATGCATTTCTCAGGTTGTTGGCATGGGCCGATGTGAACAACCCCACAAAGATAACATATGACTGTCTTGTCGCATATACGTGATGGATGCATGAATGAAAAACATTTGTTACATTGCCTGGGTCGGTCTATGAATTTCTGTAGGCGTTGATGTACGAACTAAATTTTGATTGCTTCTGGTACTGTTGTACCAAGAATGGTGATTAGAACTGGAGACATTTCTTTAGGTGAATTTTGTTTCAGAAATCGTCGCATTTCAACTACAATGCAATCATTTTTGTCCTCTATTTCCGCGACCAGTTCCCCCAGAGGGGTAGATGTAGGTATATCAAATATCAAAAATCTGGCGGATACGTTTTCCCAAATTATATCGGTAGAAATACTTATGCCCATGAATGTTTCCAGAGAAAGTAATTGTATAGCGCATATTGGGTCTTTTGTTGTGAACATAATTTTACCCTGTCGGGTATGTTTCATGTTTTCAATTTGTTCATGTCGACTAACTGATTGTTTTACAAAATCTTGGATCAAAAATGGATTTGTCCGAGGCAGCTTTTTGGTTTTTTCAGCATTAGCGATGACGATATTTATTTCTGCGTAGGTTTGATTTCCAAGACGCATAACAAGTTCGTTGAGAGACTTGGCACTTTTATAGAACATCTTGTTGGAGATGGTAGCTATACTGACTTGTTGGGAGCAGTTCAAAGACGAGGCATAATCCGAGTTCACAATGGAAAAGCTCGAATGCGTTTTAAATTTTAGGAAGAAAAACACGGGAAACAGATAAGCTTACCTGTTTATCAGAAAAAAGAAAAGCGAAGGCGAAAAGTATAAGTAAACCACCTGAGATGAAGGTACAAAATTTAAAGTCGAAGAGCGCGAAAAACACAACCCGCTCACCGATAGTCACTTCATCGAATTAAGAACAGAACAACATGAAGATATTTAAAATCCACAAGTGCTACGAATATTCTAAAGAAATCATTTCACTTCATTACGGCTGCATACGCTGCAAGAATGGAATTTTTTCGCGCGCGTGCAATTCCTTTTAAGTTGGTAAATAATATACGTATATCAAAATAACATATTGAATTTAAGAGAAAAGAAAAAATTCCTAATAATATTTCAAAAAAAATTGTGTACTTTTTACTATGGATGAGTTTTTCGGTTTGTTTCCTTATCAGAACGTAAACTACATATTTCCGGTATAATACTAAGTCAAGGATCTTCAAAACGGAAGTCCGACTTTACAAACACATAAAGTCAAGGTTTTTTAATATAAGTAAACAAACCAGGAAATTCGATTTAAAAAAAATACCTTCATTTATCAATAGCATAATTTGTTCACCATCGTACGGTGCTTGTAGTGGTCTTTTAACTGCGTCGTGGCGCACAAACACATGTGTGCAAGTCCCTAAAGCTGGATGCACGAACACTTTTTGTCTGTCATGAGATGCAGTTGAAATAGGTTTAAGTTGATCCATCAGGTTTCGTAATTTTTTAAAGAACTGATGAGGTCCGACGTTATGTGAAGGGGTTTCAAAAAATTCCGCTGGTAGTTTCAGGGTTGAACTATAAACTAGTTCGGCTGATGTGCACTGTAGATCCTCCTTTAATGCCGTTCTGAGTCCGAGCAAAACCACTGGAATTGATTCGGTCCATTTCGTGGATGCGTGACATCTGAGGCTTTGCTTTCAAGATCGATGAAAACGCTCGACAATTCCATTGCTGGATGGGTGGTAAGGGGTCGTCCTGATCTTTTGGACTCCCAAAAGTTTGCTTAGCAAGGAAAACAAGTTGCTTTCGAATTGTCGTCCCTGATCCGTTGTGATGATTGAAGGTAAGCCGAAGCGTGAGATCCACTGACTAATGAATGCACGCGCAACGGTTTAGGCGGAAATGTCGGAGATGGGGACTGCCTCAGGCCATCGTGTGAAACGGTCTATACAGGTGAGTAGGTATTCACAGTTGTCTGAAGGCGGAAGAGGTCCTACAAGATCCAAGTGAACACGATCGAATCTCGCTGAAGGTAGGTGGAAAGACCGAAGAGGACTGCTGGTGTGTCTGATTACCTTGGATCTTTGGCAATCCAGACATGAACGAGTCCAGTTGGAAATGTCTTTTTGCATAGATGGCCATACGAATCTCTGCCCAAACAGACGTTTAGTGGCACGGATACCTGGATGAGAGAGGTTGTGCAAAGATTGGAAGACTGTCTTTCTGAAACTCGCTGGTACGTAAGGTCTGACTATGTCATTACTGATATCACAGTAGAGTTTCGATGAAGTGGGGTTAGTAGAGAGAGGTTTCAAAAGAAGTGACAGTTCATTCTTTGATAAAAGAGCTTGAAGTTCTTCATAAGAAGCCTGTGCATTCATCATGGCAGAAAAGTCTACTTTTGGTAAATGCACGTCGCTAATGCGGGATAAAGTGTCGGCGACAACGTTTTTTGAACCCGTTATGTGCCTTATATCCGTGCTGAACTGAGAAATGAAGTTAAGGTATCTTAGTTGTCTCGGAGAAGAAGAATCAGATTTTTTGGTAAAAGCAAACATTAGAGGTCGGTGGTCTGTGAATATTATGAAATTTTGACCTTCCAATAAGTGTCGGAAATGTTTTACGGTTGCATATATCACCAGAAGTTCCCTATCATACGTACTATATTTACGTTCTGAAGGTGAAAGTTTTCGCGAATAGAATGCAAGTGGCTTATGACCAAGGGATGTAGTAGTGTGAAGGACGGCTCCTATAGCCAATCAGAGCATCGACCATGATAGATAATTGTTGATTAGGTGCGTGAAAAGTCAGAGTAGCTGCATTAATAATGTCAGCTTTGCATTTTTTGAAAGTTGCCAGAGTGACGTCTGTCCAGGAAACGGGTCGCTTATCGTTCTTTTTTGAATTTTTAAAAAATTCATGTAAACTAGCTTGAGTATCTGCGGCATTAGGCAGAAAACGACGATAAAAATTAAGCATAGCCAAGAAGCGCTTAAGTTCAGCAATATTTTGAGGTTTAGGAAATTGAGAAACAGCCTGAATTTTCTCTGGTAAAGGTTTGACACCTTCGGATGTGATCAGACATCCTAAAAACTTTACTGGCGGTTTTCCAAGAACACATTTCAAAGGGTTGAGTTTTAAACCATGTTGAGACAATCGCTCAAATACTTGCTTCAAATGCTGTTTGTGCTCCTCAGAGTTATTCGATGCAATTAGTACATCGTCAAAATATGGAACGCAGAAATCTAAGTTAGACAAAACTTGATGTATATAGCTTGAAACGTTTGACCGGCGTTACGCAAGCCAAAGGGCATAAAAACATATTCGAAAAGACCAAATGGAGTTGTAATAGCTGTTTTTGGTATGTCAGCCGGATTAACAGGAATCTGGTGATAAGCTCTCATTAAATCCAGGGTGGAAAAAATGGTTTTATTGAAAAAATTTTGAGTGAAATCTTGGATATGAGGTACTGGGTACCTATCTGGAATGGTAATTGCATTCAGACGACGGTAGACGCCACACGGTCTCCATTCGCCATTAGACTTTTTCACCATGTGTAGAGGACTTGCCCATGGGCTGCTAGAAGGACCCACTATACCCTGAGACATTAAAAATTCAAATTCCTGACGCGCTATCTTAAGAAACTCGGGAGATAAGCGACGAGGCCTCGAAAATACTGGTTGACCAGTTGTTTCGATAAAGTGATAGACTTTAGTTGGCTTGTTGTTTCTCGTTGGTTGAGATGGATTGGTTAGTTCCGGGAACTGCGATAAAATCCCATAGAATTCTGAATCACCAAGCAAAATAGATATACCAGAAGTTAGCGAATCAGTGTTTGTGTATTTGCCTTGAGTGGTTAATTTAGTTATTCCATCAATCAAACAGCCACTCTTAACGTCCACCAAAAGGTTAAAATGTTTCAAAAAATCGACACCAATGGTTGGTTGGTTAACATTCGCTATTATGAAAGGCCAAGTAAAGGTTCGACGCAAATTCAAGTCTAGAGTCAGGCGCTTTCGACCAAAAGTCGATATTTTGGTGCCATTAGCAGCCAAGAGGAGTAACTCATTTGAGGAATCAGCTTTTGGAGCATAATATTTTGGAAAAACTGATACGTCTGCTCCGGTATCCACCCAAAAATCTCAGTTTACTAATCCTATCGGCCAACATAATTCGATTAACTTGGCGATCGTTGCCAAGGCCAGTGGACGATCGCCGATTTAGTTTTCCGGAGAATTGAAAGAACAAGGAGAATTGCATTTCTTTGCGTTTCTACCAAAATTAGTATGATACAAACGAATACCACTCGAGGGTTCTTTATATTTCTGAAAGCGGTCTCGGGAGCGACTGCGTCCGTAGTTAAATTGTCTATCTCTACTTCGAGAACGTGTTTGGCGTATTGTTGAAGAAAGCTCGCCAACTAATGTAGTCAATTGAGTGACTTGTTGTTCAAGTTGGTTTACCCTAGCATCAGAAGTTGAAGGTGTTACGTGAACTGCATTAATATTGGAATGATTAGTCAAATCACTAATTTTGTCTGCAACAGTTGCCAGACCAGCCAGATCCTCACTCAAAGCAGCCAATATTGTTTGGGTGCTAGTTGGAAGTCTACCCATCCAGAGAGATTTTAACAATGGTTCACCAACAGATCACCAGCCAAAGCTCTCATGCGTGTTAACAACTGAGATGGCCTCTAGTCGCCAAGTTCTAATCCTTGTAAGAGTGTACGAATTTTAGAAGCTTCACTCTCTGAATGCAACTCAATCAAACGCTTTTTCAATGTTGTATATTTATCAATATCGGGAGGTCTCAAAATATATCACTGACAGAATTCAAAATTTCAGAATCGACTGCAGAAATAACATGATTAAATTTTGTATCATCAACAGTAATTCCGGCCAAGGCAAATTGCGCCTCAAACTGTACAAACCACAACGCCGGATTTGCTTTCCAAAAAGGCGGTAGTTTGACGCCAACACGAGCAATTGTGGCCTCGTCACTGACGGAATCCTGATTATTTCCAGGCATGTTTGAGCCAAGCAATCAAAATCACAATACAAAAACAACTTCAATATGTAATTACAAATGAAATATTATATTGGAACTCAAAGTAACCCATACGAAAATGTAAAACCAAATTATCTAACATAAATTATGATGAAAATTATCTAGACAGTTAACTTCATACATCAAAATCAATAATTCAGCTTCAAAATACCGAATACATACACCAATAGTACAATCGATAAAAAAAATAAACTCTCTGACAACAGGAACGCCGTTTTAATCCTTCTCGAAAGTCAATTAATATTGTCCAGTCCTGACAATTAGGCTAGTTAAGGAGAACTTGAAAATGTAATTAATCTTGTATAATACGCTGACCGCCATTTGAACAAATTTCCGATGGATCCATTTTGAACTGTACGGCAGCCAGGAAAATAGGTTCATTCACTTGTAGGGTCACCAATATGGATGCATGATTATGAAAAGGTATGCATCCAAATATTCATGAAAATAGAGCAACAACTTTAGGTATAAAAATTAACAACATTTATTAAAACATTAAGAAAGTGCTAGTTAGATATTAATGGAACAGAAAACAGATGAAATTCAGTTATCTGGCGCATGAACATCTAGTCTGCTGCCTCGTGCATCGCTCGTGTATTGCGCAGCTAAGTAAGTAGTTTCAAGAATGACGTTATCGGAAGGAATGCAGGATCGCCACATGTTTTAAAGAATGAGAAATGTACTTATACTAAATTTATATCTTATTTAAAAATAAAATATATTTCATAAAATCACCTATGGTCAAGTATCACTAATGTCCGGGATATTTACACTTAGCTAGGGATCGATCCTCTTTTGATAATTTGTATGTATGCGAAATTCCGATATTGGGTTAAAACTACTGAATCGAAAGCATCATAATTATCAAAAAATATTAACGAACTATGAATAAAATTAAATAATAAGAAAACTATAAAGCGCATTTTTTAATAATAAAAATTTAGTTAAAAATTTGTCCGATGTTCTGCTGGGAAACTGTAAAAATTTGGGTGATTTCTACAGTCGGGATTTTAACGGCTTAGAATTTTATGATGAAATTTTTGATTGCAGGATGCTATTATCAAGTCGGCTGCCAGAAAAAATAAAAACACACGAACAGCTTCTGCAATTCATTGTCAGCTATGGAGATGAGAGTGTCTTTCCAAATCTCCGAATAGCTCTACAGATACTTTTGACCATAACAACATCTATTGCATGCTGCAAGAGATCTTTCAGCAAACTGAAGCTGATACTTTCGTACCTCAGAGCTTCAATGGGGCAAAAGAGACTCTGTGGCTTAGCTCTTTTGAGTATAGAGAAAGCAGTAACAGAGAAAAACAGAATTTAATGAAATTTAAACACTTTTGCTTCATTAAAAGCGAGAAAAGTTCATTTTTAACATTTCAGATACCCTAAAGCTTTAAACAATTTTCAGAAATAATGTATCTTTTTTATGTACATAAATAATGTCTACTAAAATAATAAGGAAGTACAATTTTTTACGTCATAAATAAATTAATAACGTAATAATTTTAATTCATGCTTGAATCCTCATTTTTTTCCTGCAATAGCGTGTCCCCTAATTACATGTAGTGAATTTTAACTTTGTCGTAAGATGCTAGATAAAACATAAAACTTTATTAGTTGTAGATTTTGATTAATAAATTTAAAGATATATTATGAAATTATATGATGAATTATATTGTGAATATTATTAAATATATTAGTCACTAAGGTTTTCTTTATGATTTTATCTGTATTAGCAAGACATTTGCTTCAATTCTTAAGAGTTTCTATATACTGACTATGGCCAAAAAAGTAATGTATATATTTTTTCCATTATTATTCATATGTGTGTGTGTTTTTTTTCAATAGATTAAAAGATTTGTGTATATTTTATATTATTTTTCAAATACGAGATGGAATGCACCTTTTATTTATAAATTTCTAATATATCTAAAGTTTCTTACAAACTTTGAATTTCTTATTTAAGCTATATTTAAGGGATTAAGGTTAAAATGCACCAAATTTTCTGTGAAAATTCAACGAAATTTTGTTAAAAAAAATCTGTAAGGTGTAAATCCTATCAACTCAAAAATGTTTTATATGTAATTTTTTAAGTTTATTTCCACTTTTAATGTTTGCACTCCCCGGCATAAAGTTTCAGAAAAGAAAATGAGGCATAATGTTTCCGAAAAAAAAGGGGGGCGCAGTTTCGGTATTTGCCCTGGGCGTCATTTTATGTAGGTACGCCACTAAGGATTTAAAAACCATTTTTATCTTCCCAAATGCACATACTATTTTTACGAAAATTCGTGTAAGTAGAGAGCAATTTTCGCTAATAACTACGTTTTGCTAGTAGAATAAATTGTGAAATTAGGGTTCAGAAGTAATTACTTTTAAAATGGGACAAAATGTAAGTTATTATTTTTCAACAAACATTAACTGTTTTTTAGGTTTAATTTTGTTTATGAATGTTAAAATTTCAACATTAAGAAAAAGGCGATAAAGTTTTCTTTTAAGTGCGAGTTCTATATTTAGTAAAAAGATAAAGAATTTTTCTAAAATTTTTTAATAAAAAAAGTTAGTTTTTTTTTTACAAATTACCATTGATTTATTGAATTAATAAAAAGAAGGACGGTCTAGGAGATGTTATTAAAAATCGGATGTTTTTTAAAACAGAGACAAAGATTATATGTAATTGTGCTGTATCGTCTTTGCAGCAAACTTGTTTTGCAATCGTGGTGTGAAGTTTGTCATAACAACTTCACAGCACACTTGTTTTGCAAGAGGGTTGGCCGATTATGTTTTGTTTGATTTGATTTGATTGGAGGGTTGGGATTTTCAGCAACAAAGGCTATTATCCCCTATTCAGTCAAAAGTTCTTTTCAATCCTTAATCAAAAAAAGATGAAAATCGCCACCAAAAGACGGGCTAAAATTATTGCCGATCTGATTCAGTCAAGAGAAAAAAAAAAAAAAAAAATGTCACCCTCCGAGAAAGGCCTCCATGTTCTTTTTCTATGCTTTGTTACTTTGCAGGAAGTTTGCTGCAAAGTTGCCACATCAAGTTTGTCATGACAAGCTAAAGTCAAGAAAAATCAAACTTGCTGCCTGCTATCTGGGATTTGGATACAGTATCAAAATTTGTCCCTCTGTGGCCTAAAGGAATAATTTTTGACTATGTAATCATTCCCTTGACAGAAAATTTATCCATATTAGAACTCCGATGGCAAGTGGTCTTTGAAAACGTTCGCCATTCGAGTTCTATTCCATTTCTTCCTTTCTAATCATTTTCTTTTTATGTGTTTTAATTTTTTATTAAAGCACGTTTTTTTGTTGTTTGATTCTATAGTAATTCGTTAGTTAATTATGGACAATATTGTTGATGTAATTACTGGATGCTGCTGCGTTGGCGCGAAAAAGGTGTGTTATCACTGTTTACTTCTTCTGTTTCTTCTGTATTTTTTTTTGTATTCAAATATCTGTCTTTTGTATTTTATTGGAAGTTGCAGTATTTTTGCGCCATTCTGCGTAAAGTTTAATTTTTAAACTTTTAATTTTTGATATCTTTTGTTAAATTATTTCACTTGTACTTATTAGTCAAGGTAATGTAAATCAACAAAACAGAAAAATCGTTCATAGCATGGCATAACAACACTAGCGCCTCTATGAGAAAATTTTAAGTTCTCAAACTTGCAAGTTTTTAGTTATGTATTCTATTTGTAAATACTCCTATTATTATCTCCGTCTTGCTGTCACAAAATAAATCAAAATAATGCATAGCAAAAGAGCTGATTAATAATATTTGTCTCTGTATATCATGTCTACTCTTCAAATACAGAATTCCGTTTATTATATTTAGGGGCCTGTTTATAGAATTTAATTTTTTTTGTCGTAAAAAATGTCATACCTTTTCTTTTTAACAATTTGTTGACAGGCAGCTGTTTCTACTTTGACAGGTATTTCGTCTTTCTGTAATTTTCTTAAATTCTTGATTTAAATTGAGAAATTATAGTTTTGGTTTTGTCGGAACTTTATTTATGAATTTTGAAATATCTCATTTTTGTTGAATTCATGTTAATTTTTATATACATATACTTCATTTATTTTTTAAAACTTTTAAATAAAAATTAATTTTGAACCATGGATATACCCTTTGTATTATGAGGGAAGCACAGAATTTTAGATCTGTAGTTTTTTCCAACATTTAAATAATTGATCTTTTTATTTTTGTCAAAAGAATGTATATATTTTTTTAATACTGTTGTTATCATTAAAAATTATTTTTGTTAAGTATTTTTGATATGTATATTATGGTTTATATTGTAACATTCATCTGAAGTTTTTTTTAAAATTTGTGTTTGTCGCTGATACATTTAAAAATATAAATTACAATAAAAAGTAATGCAAGTTAAAAAAATAGATGGATTCAATTGAGCACTTTGTTTGTTTTCTGGTAAGTAGTTATTTTTTTATATTTAAGTTTTGAATTTATACTTCTGATGACGCACATGAAATATGAGAAATTTCTTGTCATTTTTAATGAAAAAATGTTTTATGTTAGTGGCATAGCAGCAACTTCTGCCGCTTGATGCGAACTTGCAGCATGATTTCCTTCCTTTACAAGTTACATACGACACATAAATCTTACAAAATAAAAATAATCAATTCTGAAAAATACATTTTATTAGGAATATAATTCATTGTTTGATTGCAAGATTGTTCAATCTTTTCAGATTGGTTGAGAAATACCACAACCATCTGCCACCAGTCTTTATTTCACATATCGGTAATTTATCAACAAAAGGCCAAAAACTCCAGTTATTTTTTTTATGTACACAATGATTGATCTAGTGCCGCATGTCTTAGTTTTAAATTTGTTTTCCTGCACGTCTAATTTTGCCACTGACAGGCAGATTGTCCCCTCTGCCCTCCCTTTTAGATATGCCAATGTTTTGCATGTGTAGTTTAACAATACCATTTTAGTAACATAAATTTTAAACTATTTTCTAGATTCAAAAGTATAGAAACTGCATTTTCTATTATGTTTATTGGTTTTAGATATAAGAATTTTAGTGATAAATTATTTTCAACAAAGGAGCAATTGATAAAATTTTATGACCTCTTTTATTTTTTGAAATTGATCCTTTTGTTGTATCAGTTATTATTCTTCATTTATATCACAGCACATAACCTCATCAAGTATACTTTGGAATCCATCATGCATTTTTATTTTTTAAACAGAACGAAACTTGGAATTGCATGGTAAGATGGCATATACACTACTGGCCTAAAGTATTGCAAGATTGTTTTAATGTGAAACATTTGGCGTTAATTTGAATATAAATGGTTGATGAAAATTAGGGTCCCTCCGTTTCACTGGAAGCTGATAATGTTTTGAAACTTTCATCAGTCATTTTGCTTCGTATGCATATTGCTTACATGCATTTTCATAAAAATATCTTGAATATTTGGGGAGGTATAAATGCTTCTTTAATACATCTAAATTTTTTGCCTATAGCATGCAGAGTCGTGACATTTGAGGAAAGATGAGTATTTGTAGTAAATACTTTATTTACTACAAATACTCATATTTCCTCAAAGATTCAAAATATTTACTTCAAATTTAATACAATGTTTCTCTGACATATTGAGTTTTCTGTAATTACTCAAAATTCTGTAATTATTTTTCTGTTTTATGCAACATTTGGTGTAAAACTGCATGTTATAAGCAAAAATCATGCAAAAAATTTGGGATGTCTTAAAGAAACTTTTACATCTTCCCAAATATTCATGATATTTCTATGAAAATGCATTTAAGCAATATGCTTTAGAAGCAAAACGATTGGTGAAAGTTTCAAAACATTGATAAAGTTATTAAATTATTTTTGTCCTCAATTATTTTCATCCTCACCAATTGGTGGACGGTCCCCTAAATGTCCTTGTGACAAAATCTTCACTGTCAAATGTAAGTTCCCACAATTCTCCACAACTGATTTTGAACCACTGTATTCAAATTAACTCTAAATATTTCACATTTTAAAAATCTTGCAATATTTTTAGCCAGTAGTGAAATTTATTGAAAATTTTTACAGTTAGGAACAATTGATTTAAATAAAACATCTTTACTCTGCAGCCTTATTATTTCTTCATTTTTACTATTATTACCATCATATATTTCTTCATTTTTATGTTTTATTGATTTGTTAATAGTTTTCTCTAAAATACTTTTAAATAATTATTCCCTTCCATGAATTGTACATCTCTTATCAGATGTCTAAAGATTAAAGAGATTGAAATCTTCAAAAATTTTTATTCTATGTGTTTATTTCATGGAAAATCCAGGTTTATACTGATATTGATTGAAAGTTTTAGATCTTTACTTTTGAATCAGAATTACAGTGAATGGCCAAATTAATGTGGACACTTTATACATATAATTATTAATTAACTACATTATTTAACATTATTATTATCAGGATATTATACTTACATAATATTTAATATTGCTATTCGAAGATTCAAGTTTCAAGAATAACAATTTGTGGAAAACCCCTCATCATGTAATTTCTCTTAGAGTGTACCAAAATTCACCAAGTTGTAACTATGATATCTTTCTAAATCTTAATGATATTTGACTGGAATTTTTACATTAGTTGCCCTACATATCTGGCTTTGAAGTGATGAAAGAAAATTTACACTACATTGTGCACTTTTGCAGTAAACAATTATTTACTACAAATGCTCATATTTCCCAAAATATTCCAATTTTTTATTCCAAATTTTTACACAATGCTTCTCTAACATATTGTCAAGTATTCTGTAAGTTTCGTACCAATTGAATGGAAAACTCTGCATGTTATAAGCAAAAAGTATGTGGGAAAAATTAGGATTTTTTAAACCTTTATATCTTCCTGAATATTTTTGAAAAATTTACAAAATTGCATTAAATATTATGCACATTAAATAAAACCATTGTTGGAAGTTTTAACTCAGTATCAGCTTTCTGTGAAGCAGGGTGGGCCAAAATAATTTTCGTCTTCATCAATTTGTAGACGGTCCCCTAAATGCTCTGATGACTAAATCTTCACTGTAAAATGCGAGTTTAAGCCTAATGTTTACATGTTCAAAATTCTAAGAAAATCTATCCGATTTTCGGGAGATATTCGAAAAAATATGAAAATTTTGAAGTGTCAGCATTAATTTGGCCACCCACTATATGTTCAAACGTGTTGCAAATCAAATATCTTGTTTAGAATTTTGTAAAGTATTTCTGAAATATTTTAATGACTTTTAATTGAATTAATTTGACTTTTTAAATTAATTTCACTTGCTTATGTTACTTAAATTGCTAATTTTATTAAAATTTGCTATTTATCAGTTTTTGCTTTTCTGTGAGATTTTGGAACTTTTTCTTGGCATTAATTAATCTTCAAAATCTTAATCATTATCTTTAAAAAAAGCTATATTTTTGTTTTAATTTTTTACAATTAGTTTATTTTTAGATTTCCGTATTTATACAATTTTATGTACTCTTTGAAGATTTATTCTTGGCTGTTTATTACATTTTTTACCCATACAAATATAAATAACTAATGATAAAACTATGAAATTATTATTTTGTTAGCATTTGCTGAAGAATGCTGTTTTGTCATTGATAAAATTAAAGAATAAAAAGTTATGTTTACACTTTAATAAATATAAGAATATATGTTTAAAAAAAAAAAAACTTAAATAATTATATTTGGATCAGGGGGTGTAAAGGAGCCGGAATGCTGTTCCGGCATTGCTTTTTTTCGATGAGAAATAAATAAGAAATTTGTGAAAACATCCTTAAAACAGCACAATTTTTGTTGTCCGTGTTAGAGTGTCCTGGCATTGCTTATTTTACGACTACACCACTGATGTGGATGTAGTATTACTTAAGAATTTCACACTTCACACTAAATGCTTTTATAGAGTAACTATTTTTCATAGTATGCAATTATTATGTATCATAATAAAATTATCTTTTGCTTACTATGTGAAAAATAAGCCGAGTGGAGCAATATGACATCAAATGTTCCTTCCTCTGTACAGTGTTATTTGATATAAATCAAAATAAAATTATGCTGTTTATTTTAATTATGTAAGTGAAGTTATTAAGCTCAAATTTGAAAAGTTTATGAATGAAAAATCAAAGGCAATAATTAGTTGTATAATAATTCTTTCCTTTTTAAAGTAAAATGTAAACACTTGTTATAGCTTTTGAACTAACATTATTATTATTACAATATTAGTGATTGATTTAAATTTTATTTTAGTGATTACTTTTCTTGAATTTAATACTTTAAACAAACTGATTATTAAATATATATTATATACTGAATTTCCTCTTTTCAGTAAATTTTATGCTTCTATTCCTATGCAGGAGGTATTTAATGTTCTGGAGGTCAAGTAATGTTTACATTTTTAACTAATAATTTTTTTGTATTGTAGATTATCCCAAACTGTCAAATGTCTGAAAAATGAGTAGAGATTCTAGTTCTGCTTCGCTCCCAGTTGTGGGGCAAACGGCCAGTTCTGCATCTACAACAGAAGTGGAACAAAGAAATGAAGCTTCCGCTACAGTTGTTGAGGATTCCAACAACAATACTTCTCTTCTAGACAGGGAACGAGCTTCTGAAGCTACTGGTGCTGAAACTCCCAGTTCTTCTCAACATTCTCCTGCAGTTCGGGAAATACATAAAAACAGTTGGTTGAAAAAGATGCCTTGCATTGATAAGTGGTCTGGGAAGTTTCCTAAGGTAATATATAAATATATTGAATATAGATACGAGTTCACCATGCACTTGTGCATGTTCATAAAATTAGAAAATATCTGCTCCTGACCTGCGTATGATTTTGTACTTTCAAGATACATTTCTTATTGAAAGTTATTGCAATTTGCTTTGTTATTCTCTGACAAGTTAGAAACATTATCAACCATTGTCTACTAAAATGGTTGAATAACTAATATTTACTGCAAAGTTTTTATATTCTTCCAATAATTGTGTATTCTGAAGTTAGTAATAACTAAACCATGCAGAGATATGACTTTATATTAACTTATAAATTTTGTGGATAGTGATACAAAAATATATTTTTTTAACAACACCATTATCTTATGTTGTTCATTTCAGTCATGCATCTCTTTCATCTCTTCTTTTGGTTGTTAACTTTTTTGATAATGACATTTTTGTAACTTGGTTTTGTGATTTTTATAATCTGTAGATCTGTGGTTAACTTAGTTGTATTTTTAACTTTTTGGGTCTTTTGCTCTTATCATTGAATCCTACTTTTCATGTTAAACATCTTATATCCTTGTATTTCTAAGCTGTAATTTGGCCTACTTTGTGTTTATGAGAATTTTTATTCCTTACTTTTTAAGATTCAGTTGGTAAATGGAAATAGTTACAATGATATTGAAATAGTGCTAATAATTTAACATGAAAATTGTCATTGTGCAATTATTAAAATTTTCAAAATTAATTGAGAATTTATTCTACACTTTGCTCTAGCAAATATTCATTCATTTCTTAAGCTATTCATTTGTAGGAGAAAACTATAACGTTTCAGATAATGAAATTCAGCTTTTTAACAACTCTCTTTTTTATATGGAAAATTTCCATTTTTGTTTACTGTGGGTAATTTTTATTTTATTTTTATGCATTAATAAAAATATTTCTTATTGTAGTCTATTTTTTTTTAAATACTGGATGATATTTTATTCTCCAGTATTATTTGGGTGAAATGGAAAGGATGTGATATTTATAATGTTATTTTCCAAAATTTCAGAGGCACGGTTGTATTCATTTGCCTGTACAGAGGCATTTATTGTTCTTGAAAATTAGCGTTTGTGATTGAAAATCATTAATAGATATTATTATTTGAATTTACTTTTTTGCATATATTGTCTGTATTGTGATTTAGAGATTTTTAATGTTTTAATTTTATTTTTCTAGTCTCAGAAACTTGAAAAATTTTGGGTAGTATTTTGTGTGCATGATGATAAAGAAGCCTTCCTTGAGTTTTATGAAAATCGACGCAGTGCTTATTCTCATATGCCCTTATCAAATGTTTCTCTCTCAACATGTCTACATATTTCTCCCACGATAGTGGCCCAAGGAAATGATCACGAGTTTGTTATAACTCTTGATAATCAAGTTATTAGATTAGCTGCATCAACAAAGTAAGCATTATAACATCTATTTTATTTTAAAGCATAATTGAAATTTTGTGACTTTAATCTCATAAGACATGTATAGGAGTATATGATACAATTGTCAATGAAACATGGATGAGATTTTTCCGCTTTTTGGTGGATTTCCGCTTTTTTTTTATTTTGGAGAAATTCTGCTTTTTTGTCTTTTTTTCCCTCGCAAAATTTCCTCCCCCCTCGGATTTCCGATCTTTTCCCCCCGCAGAAATTTGCTTTTTCTTCCGAAAATTCTGCTTTTACACAAAGAAAAAGAAACCTTCCTACCTTCCGTTTTCGAAAGAAAATTGTGGGAAAATATGCTCGACCGTGCGGCTTAACTCCACCGGCTAGGAAACTAGCTGATCCATCTTCTAGTGATGAATCAACATTATATCAGCAAACTCTACAAGGATGAACATTCCAACATTCAGTGCCATTCAAAGTATTAAGTACCACCTTTTTGCAGAAAACAAAACCTCTGTGGCATATTTTTCAAAAAAAGAAAAGATTTTTTTGAACTTGTTTATTAACTTTTAATATGAATGATTTAATAATAATTTAATATTCTTTTTCTTATTTATATGTACTGAATTATAAATAATTAAGTTATTAATTATTATAGTGTAATATTTCCATCGTGCTGCATGTTCTGATGTTTTACTTCTTTCGCGTATAAATTATGGTACAATTTTTTTTGCTCTTGTACGATTTCAGTCTTTTTCCTTTTTTGCCAATCTCATCCCTGATGAAATGAATGGGACACGTCTGTAATTTTGGTATATATTATTGCATCTTCACAAAACTAGTGTCAATGTTAATGGCTCAAGAGGACAGGTTTATTCAGATAAAAAAACTGATTAGCCAAGTTAATTAACAGCTATCTCGGAATATTCCCATTACGCCTATCAATTTTTTTCGCTGAATCAACTACCTGTCTTGAAATTAGCCTCCCCATAAATTTTTATACAGTTGTGATGATAATTTCGAGAGTTGTCGGGTTTTAAAAAATGTTGTTTCCCATGTTAAATGAATTTTAGAAACTTTTAACGATATCTTGGAAAGTATTATATATTTCTCAAAACTTTTTTCACTCTCTAAAAGAACACCAATTTTTTACATTAAGTCATGAAAAAAATTCATTAATAAAAAAATTAAATAATTTAAAAAATTTTTTAATATGACTGTGGAAGAAAAGTGAATTATAACATAGTGAAATTTTTACATGAGAGCAAAACTGAGACGTTATAATGCTGCCGGCATCCAAAAACTCAAGTGCATATATATAAAATAGTTTCCGAAATATTTACAAAAAACTGCAAATTCCCACTGTTGGCATGCAACGCCCACTTTTTGAGGGACCGTATATTATATTAATTAGTATTTATCGGTCAACTTTTCATGAAACACAATTGCGGATCATTTGTAATAACGGGAATTCTCATTAAAAGAAGTACTCTTTACATTAAACTTTCAGTTTATTTTATATTTATGGCTTTATTAACATAAAACTTTTTTTAACTTAACATTTTATTTTTTCCTAATAAAATATTATCCCTTACGGGCATCAGTGTAGTTATTCAAATGTAGTATTAATGTATTTTTTCAAATGCAAATATTCTTCTAATCCGATTAATACTATCTGTTAATATATTTTTTTTTAGTGAACAAATGCTAGAATGGATGGATACTTTAAGCACTAAGCTTCGGGAATTAGGTGTCTTGGAGGTTTGTGAATTTAGTTGAAAGTTACTTTAAATCATTGGTTATTGCTTATTTTTTTATATGTAGTCTTGCTATTTTTTGTAATATTTTTAATTTCCATTGTTGCTTTTTATTTTTCTTAAATTACTATTATCATTGTTAAAAAAACATGAATAGATGCATTTTAAAAGACTTAAAAATTTTATTTTGAACTTTTTATAAGCTTCTATTGTTACAGAATGAATTTATGAAATTCTGATTATAATTTTGTTAAGTTTTGTCTAATACTGATCGATTTGCTTTGGTTAAGAAGTCAAGAGTTAGCATTTGCAGCAATTTAATCAGTATCCATTATTTCACTGATTATATAAAGCAACTTTTAATATCCTTTTTCAAACACTGTAAGCGATAAAATTCTTAGTTTTTTTAATTCTATCATAGACATTATATGCATATTGCAAAATAAGGAAATGCTGCAGCAGTAGTATAATGAGGATAAAATGCATGCAATGTGTGCTTGTCTGTATTGATTGATTTAAATGTAATAAATGGGAAAAATATTTTGTCTTTTGGCTGTCCCAGGGATTGGTATTCATGGCTTCCTGTTCCCCCCCCCTCAAAAAAAAATGTTTTTTATTATTAGTTCAAATAAGATATAATCTTGTTATTGATTATTTTTAATAAAATGTTATTAAAGAAATTTGTATTTTCTTTATTTACTTTTTCTTATGCTTACCTTTTATTTTGCACTTTGGGTAATTTAAAGTATAATTTCCAGCCTAAAGATAATTTATACAGTAAAGAACCTATTACTGCAAGACCTCTGAGTCATCAGCATTCTGGAAGCGGATTGTCATTAGAGTCTCAGTCTCGTGCAGGTAATCAAATCAAAATTATTGTTATAGTTTCACCTTAATGAAATCATGTTTGTTGTTGTCAGCCTCTTAATTATCAATACTGTGCATACTTAATCTCCTTAATTCAGCCAGAAGTTTGAAGGCACTATTATTTAATATTGCTAATTCATTAAATGTAATGAATTTTCAATCACATATTCAATTTATGTATATAATGTAAAGGATAATGTAATATAAATAATATTCCTGTATGTCTTTGTGCAATTAAACATTTTAGTGCCAAAGAATATCTTTATTAAAAGCATGGAAGCACTCTTTAGAGGTACAGAGGGAATGCTCAACAAAATGTCCCTTTTGTAAATTGATGGTTCATTCTTAAAGAGAACAAAAAAATTTGTCTGAACTTTGGTTTTTTTAGTCAGTCATCATAAAATTATTTCCAAGATAAATGAAAGTATTAATAATTATTTACTCATATAGGGCCGCGGTGGCCTAGTGGTAAGGTCTCGGCTTTGGGGCTGGAGGGTTCCGGGTTCGAGACCCGATTCCACTGAAGATCCGCCGTGTATGGGGCCTGTTGCACGCTAAATCATACTGTGACAAAATCAACTTGTGGGTGTATGTAAATGCAGTCCAATAAGCAGGATTACAAAAATAAAGCTCTTTATTTTACAAATATTCTCAAGCAAAGAAACGTAGCACAAGTATTAACACAGCACTAGTAAAAATTCACAACAGAGACTACCAATAAATCTCAACACAATGCTCAAAGGTTTCTTGTTAACTCACCAGCTTGCTTGCAGGTCAAATTCCAACTAACTCTTCTTGGCTTGAGAGCTTGCCTTTATACTTTTCAACAGGAAGTGACGTAGTCTCTAGAAAGTTCATGAAACCAGTAGAAATAGCTTGAAATTTCGAGGTCCTTCTAGAAAATTCTCTTTGTCACCAAAGTCGCCAACTTTGTCGCCAAGATCGCCAAATTTATCGCCAAGTTTGTCGCCAAGATTAGCATCTCAGGGAAACGACTTTATAGCTTTGTAACAATACGTAGTGGCCAAACGTCCTTCCGTTGGTGTGGCGTGGAAGTTTGGAGAGGGGGGTGCCAGCTCAGGTGTCGTCCTCATCATCTGACCGTGGTTCAAAATTACGAGGTCCGTCCCAAAATAGCCCTCGTGTTGCTTCAAAACGGGACGTTAATATAACTAACTAACTTACTGATATAGCATTAATTTTTTAATTCTGACTAACATAATTTCTCTGCAGATCAGTGCTTTAGTCTTAAAACACACATTTGCTTGAGTCTTCAAATGCTTAATTTTAGTGTCTGAATTTATTAATATTGTATTTATGTTTTTTAAATTTATGAACAGTTTTTTGTCACGTGTTTCTTTCATTTTATTTATTCTAGATTTTTTTTATGTACTCATTTTTTTTGTAAAATTCTGTTTCTTAATTTAAATGAAAATTTTTTCTAAAAAAAATTAAAACAATTACTGAAATTTAATTAGAAACTTGATAAAATATTTTTTTATGCTTTCTCATACTTTTAATGTTGAACTCAATCAATTTGAAATTAGTTTCCATTATGCCTTTTCTCCATCTTTGTATAATTCATATGAATACACACAAATATGAATCCTTACATGAATCACAATGATCTTCATTATAGATGTTGTATGTAACAAATGTCATTGATTAGAAATTTTACATGTACGCATTTTGAAGCCCATCAGTTTATTTTGAAAAATATGCTTACACGATAAAATTCATCCATAAACATTATTAAATCTTAATTTCTGTTCAGTTTACGTAAATCCCACCATTTTTGCTTATAAAAAGAACATTGTTCCCTCTTTTAAGTGATAAATTACAATGGCACTTTTGCATATAAATGGGTGCCCAACTAGCGTAGGAAACAGTTTCACTTCAAAAATTCTTATATATACTGTGCTTTCTCGTATGATTCCTTCACCCCAAATCCTTATTCTATTTTGGGTGAAGTGAAACATTTATTAATATCTGCACATTCCTATAGGAAATTTTCTCAAACCTAAAAAATGCTGATTTTCTCTTTTTTTTCCATTATAACCAATCAAATTATCAGATGCAATTTTTACCTGCCTCTTCAGAGTCGCATGTTGTTTTTTATGGGTTTGTGCTTAAATTTTTGAGATTTGTTATTAATATGAGGATGTGTAGTTTAAACTTAATGCATGTATGAAATAATTAGTGAACTTGCTAAAAAACTGATTAAACACAGGATTACTATTACAAACTTCAAGTGCTGAATGCTATTTCAACTTAGTAATCAAATTATGTAGACCAACGAAAAAATAATAAGTTTTAAATCAGATGAATGATAAGATAGAACTTCATTTAGGATTCTTTGAGAGTGTCTGTTCCTGCTTTAGTATTTAGTAAACGAAATGATTAAGAAACAAGCACTATGTTTCCTATTTTAGAAATATTGGCTGGTAGGCAGTTGTTCTTAGGCCTGCATCAGATTAAATATTTTCATAAATATATCTACATGTGGTACAAACAATTAATTTGCTTCCTTTCGTGAATTTCACATTCATGCTATTAAAAGTTCTAAATACTGAAAACTAACAATAGTTTTTAAAGCTTTTTGCTATTTTTTCCTAAATTTCCCCATTCACTAAACCTTTTAAAGAAATGAAGACGTCAGCCTTTTTTTTTTTTTCCCTGTCTCTTTTCTTCTTGAAATCTCTGTGATTTTGTGCATTCTTGCCAAGACAAATTTAGAATTATTTATTTATCTTGTCTGTCACATTCTTTTGTGTTGCTCAAATGAGGTAAATATAACAGCTGATAAATGGGTGAAGAAGTATTAATGATAGTAACTTGCAACTGTAAGTAATAATAATTACCCTTATCGAATTTTGAAATTTATTTTTATTCTGAATTAGCATTATTGCTGGATTTTTATGTGTGCTTCCCATTTATTGTATGTTTCTTACCCCCTAGATTTCAGTCGCCTTTCTATAAGAGACCCTAATTCTCCATTACCTCCTGTTCCTAGTACTGTAGTCCAGACTTCTGAACCTTTAGAGAGCATAGTATCAAGTTCTACTGTTGTCTATATCCGAAATCCTTCATCCCGTAGAGCTTCTTTGCAAACTACTAGTTCCTCAAGCATTAGTGGTTCTGTCACTGCTGTCAATACATCAGAAGGAACGCCTACTTCCTCCCAGTCAGTACCAGAGAGTGTTTTTACTTTTGATTTACCATCAGTCTCTGATCAGAGTGCTCGCCCAATCTCTCGAAGCAACAGTTCCCAAGACAGCATCTCTCCTGTTCCATCTCCTAATGAAGTGGAACAGAGGGTATCATCAGTTCCAAATACTCCATCTTCAGAACAGTCGTCTCTTTATGAACCTTTATTTTATGCACCTACACCCAGCGTGAGCTTAGGTGTGAGAAACCCAAGCTATGAGAATCCTCCATATCCTCAAAGGCATATTGTGTACAAGCCGACTCCAGCCTTGCCTCCAAGACCTAGTGTTGACTTTCAGCGATCACCATCTTTGGTCACAGGTGATAGATCAAACGTACATTCACCAGTTAGGCCCAGTAATCTGGGAAATTCAAACTCTACTTCGGATCCTTCTTTACATGCATCTTCTCAGCAGCAATGTACGAGTGCAGCTACACCATCTACTAGTTCTGCTGCTACTAGTTCACCTGTTGTGTTATTAAGGACTCATTCACATTTGGAGCCAGTATGCAGTTCTTCAGAAAGAAGCAGTCACCCACCGTTAGTTGAAAGGCATCCACATAATGGAATGAGACTGCAGGTAGCGTTTTGCTTCTTATCTTATACACCTCATTCCCTGGGATTCCCTTTATGTGATGAATATTAAGTTCTCATAATAGGGTGTTGCTCTAATGTTTTCAGGGGCACTATTGGAAAACTTCAAAAATTTCATAAAAAGTATTAGTAGGACATCTTTCTAGATAATTTTAAAAACTCATATTTTCAGTTCTAAAAAAATTGAATTTAATGTAAAAAAAACACACAATGCCTTTCTGCTTTTTTTACTTTCTTGTATACGAAGAGAAAGTATTGTAATCTTCAAAAAATTCAAACTTTAGATTTTGACGAATCTCCATATTTCAGACCTCCCTGAGTCCGAAAAACACAGTTTTGAAATTATGTCTCTGTGTGTCTGTGAACACGATAACTCAAAAAACATTGGAGCTACAGGGATGAAATTTGCTATGTGATCTTGACACATAATTTGTAGGCTTTTATCAAATTTTGGACTAAATCCATCTATGGGAAGTCAGTCTTCATTTGAACACTATGACTCAAAAACTTGAATAGCTAGATGAATAAAATTTGGTACACATTTTTATCATCGGGAATGTAGGTCTGTATCAAATTTTGAGCCAAATCCATCAAGGGGTTGACTGTCTGTCAGTCTGTATAATCACTTACTTCTGAAGATAACTTCTAAAAGAAATGACTTTCATAAATGAAATTTTGTATGTAGTCTTGAAACCCTAATTGTAGATTTGTCTCCAATTTTCATTTAAATCAGTTTTTTTAAAAAAAGTTGAAATTGCATATTCGGGTTTCTTTTCCCCCCATTCTATGACCCAAAAGAAATTCGTGAACGCTGAAGTGTTTTCCCCACCTTAGGGAATACTGTACGTTTCTGCTGTGCTGTGTATATTTTTCCCCCACCCGTGTTAGTTGTATGCGAGAAAGTTTAGGAGAGGCCACTCCCGCTGGGTTTTTTTCCTCTTTTTTGTCTTGAATATTTTCTGAGAAACTCGTATGAGCTTCCTGTGGAAGAAAATAAACTGAATGTTAGATTTGTAAATTAATCTGCATATAAGTAAAATTTTGAAGGTCTGCTTGTAATAACTAGGTGTCTACTGTAATAGTATGAAAAAGCATTGAATTTGAACAAGAGTATGGACAGCATAATTTAGTTTAGTTTTTTAGTCTCTGGTATTTTTGTCTTCATTTTCTTCTTTTATAGTAGGTTCTTTTTTTATACATTTAGTTCTATCTAGCAGTTTTGGCACTTAGTTGTCATCATTTGCTAATGTTTCTCTTTTATACTATTGGTATATTACCTTCCTGGTTTACATTTTATAGGAAAGTGTATGTCATTCATTGAAATAAGACAATTCTGAAAAAAAAGGTGAGACTTTTATGAATTCTTTTCACATATTTAGTAAATGCACTAGTAGAGACATTTATCTGAAGTGCATTCTTTTAAAACTTCCCAAAATGAATTTTCATTATTAAAAGCATTTTCAAGTAAATTTTAGTATATCTCATAAATTGCACTTTTTGATCTTGTTTTAAACTAATTTTCTGTCTGTCATTTTGTTAGTCGCAAGCCTTTAATGCCTTGATGGCATAATATCCTTTATTCCATCTGTTGTATTATCAGAAAATTTGAAAAAAAAAAAATAATAAATGCTAAATAGTAAAAAAATAAACTTTGAGAAATATTGTATGCTTTTAATGCCCATTTGTAACTTCACTTATATTTTTATTACAGTTGATCATAAACCTTATGATAGTTTTCAATAGATCTTTTGTTTTATTGTTAAGCTTCCACTCACTTCAAGTAGTTATCTAAATTTCTTTTAATCATGCTTACCACCCTAAATGAAATAAAGATTAGCACGATTTTGCTTTAGATTAGGATTCTTCATCTTGATTAAGAAAGATATAGAGGTAGGAAAATACTGTCTTTAAATCCATAATTTGTTTTGTAGATGATTTTTTAAAAAAATATTCACGAAGTTTTTCACATGTGTTTGTAGTATTTATTCTGAATACAACCAAGTAAATTCTAGGGAAGGAACATGCATCTTTATTCCATCTGTTGTTTTAGTTATGCAAACATCTTTAATATATAATATCTTTAATGTGCATCCTTTTTGGCATTAGGGGATAATGGCCTTTGTTGCTAAAAATCCCATCTCCTCGCATCTCAATGAATCTTTAATGTGTGTTGGGGGGCTCATTAGGATGTTGTGGGTTTCACAAATAAAGAAACAGTTCTATCTAAAGCATTATATTACGCTGGATGAAGTTACACTGTTACAGGATTGATGAAGTATTTACAGTGAAGGAGCTATATACAGTTAATAATTAGTTCTATTGGATGGCATGTCGTAATTCGTCATCTTGGCCTTTGTGACCCATCATTGTTGAACCGTCGTTGCTCGAAGCTGCATTCCGGCTCCTAGCGTGTTCTCTCATCTTCTTGTCTTGTCTTGTGTTTACAACAAAGAGGATCAATCATAGAGGGTGCCACTCTCACACAGTGTTGGTGTGGCATTTCCACACACACATATATATATATATTAGTTATCTACAGTTAATTTGAGTTATGAGCCTTCTAGAATTGTATGAAGAGGGTTTCAGCTTAAAAAATTTTTTAAAAAATAATCCAGAAGTACAAATGTTCTCGTGTATGCAAGAGGGTTCATGGAAACAAATGTTTTTTAAAGAAGCATTATATTCCATTAGTTTTTTTAAGAAATAATATTTCTGACTATATAAATAATCAGCAGAATATGCAATTTCCATTGCTTAATTGCCACACAAGTAATGGCCACTTTACGTAACACATGTTTGGAATGTTTCTCTGAAGTTTGCTTCCACTCTCCCCAGTGTTTCTTTATAGATTTGTTCAATTCCATCTGATATAGAGGTCTTCAATTATTCCATTGTATAAGCCTTGCCTCCGTACACATATGATTTCAAATACCTCTAAAGATTAAAAAATCTGCTTTTCAACGGAATCGCAACATATTGCCAAAGTGAGAAATTATCTGATTAGGGAATGCAATTTAATCAGTATTCATGGAATGAAGCTCTGTTTCGAAAATGTTTTCAGTTATTTTTATGCAGAAAGCGAAATAAGAATTTCGCTTGCACCACCCTCTTTGAGGAAATTTGATCTAAAAATTTAGCTTGTGTCATTGCCTCATCACACCATTACTTTGGAACTGTGTAGTTGTCTGTTGTAAAATCCATAGAACAGATCTGAGAATGGTGTGGCTGGGGATCTCGTCATGATACTTGATGCTGCAGTAATGCCTGAAGAGCCATTATGTTTAATAATAAACTCATCATTTTTTACAAATTAATCACATGCAAGTATATTTTGCTCTCAAGTCCTTACTCATTAGAGATACTAAACAGCATTGTAGTCATTGGTAGACACCTTGGGCAAACCCTTGCTTCTCCTGCCAACATAGACTATTCTGTGGCGGTTTTTCGCTAAGGTTCTACAGGTACTTTGATGTACATTGCAGTGCTAAACTGACAGCAAATTTACGACTCTGGACATTTGGAGGTACCTAAAAAAAATTTGTGCCTGTGGCACCATATTTTCAAAATCCGCCATTGAGAGTATTCATTCTAAAAAATATCCATTTCTCATGGAGCATCCTTTTGTGTTGAATTAAACAAAATTTTGTCTTTTATTTATATATTTATTTGAAAGGAGGAAACATTATGATAAAAAGTAATTAATTTAAATATTTAAAGTCAAAATATTAGCTTAGAGCCTGTTGTAACTGCTACCTCTTATTTTAAGTAAATATCACAACAGCAAAGGAAAGGAATTTTTTTCTTTGTGCATTTGTGTAAGTCACCTTATTTAAAAATCTTTACCTGCAAATGCTTAAATAAATGTTGTTAGTAAATTTTACAGATTGTGATTCTAAAAATAATTATTTTCTTTTTGTCATTTTTCAGTCCAGTAGTGCCTTCAAAAATGGCACGATACCTGTTGATGAAAATGGAAAGCCAATTTCACTCCGAGAAGCCCAAGTTCAGAAACTTCAGTCTGAAATTCTACATAAAAGTGGTGTAAGATTAGTTTTAAGGAAGAAGGACTGCTTAAATGCTATTGCATTTGTGGAATGTTTCAACTGTGTTTGGTATGTCAGAGCATGTTGCTTACTTTTTCCATAACAATAGGAATGAGAAATGCTTAACTTTGTATTACTTTAATTTTTTTTTTTCCTTTTGTGTTTTTTTAAGTACATAAGAAAACCACCAGAGCAAAAAAAATGGAGAATTGAGTGAAAAAAATTATCCCCATATCTTATATTTTAAAATTGTGGCAAGTTACTCTACAAAGCAATTTGAATCACTATGCTGCAATCAGTCGGTGTAATGTTTTATGCATATTCGATTATCTGTAATGACCTTTAAGAAGGCATGAAGGAAATCCAAAATTTTGCTTATATTGATTGCACATGTAGGTTATTAATCAAAAATTGTTGCAGAGAACTTCTGAAAATGGCAGAATGTTGCTGTGTTAATTTGTTGAAATAATGTGTGGGATAATCCTTGAATAGGAATTCATTGATAAGTACTCTATGATAAATTTTTTTGCCTTTATTTGGAATGATTCATTAAAACTTGATGTTGATATTAAAAAGGCAATTTTAATAAGCTTAAATTGAACAAGCTTTAAAAAAAACCGTGGAAGAAAAGATAAAAACTGCTTTACATTTTATTTCCATAATTTTGAATATCTTGAATGGTTTCATACCATTCTTCTGAATGATGATTAAATTTTCTTATTTAAGGTAAATGCTCCAGTAGTGGGCCACTTAAGGGTATTTCTTCAATTATCATCTAAACTTTTGAGAAGTTTCGCTAATCTGTATTTTTTTATGGTTGTTCAAACTTTTATCTAAGATAATAATCACCTGAAATATCAAAATAATTGTAATATAATTTTTAAAAAATTAAAAACTTAGATCACTCTTATGCACCAGAAGTGGGCATAGCAAACTTTTGATGTACCAGTAGTGGGCATACCAAAAGTGGGCCACCCAGATTTGTCAATTGTGCCAAAGAAAAAAGAATAAAATCATTATATATAGTAGTAATAACAATACATTAACATTATACACTATAAAAAATGCAATAAAAATGGCTTGATATAGGTGATATCTTTTATTTATAGATTCTAGTCGCATGAGATTTACATTTTTTCTCTAACAGCCAATTTTTTTTAAAAGGTATATGCTAATTATCGATCTTTCATTTTAAGTTCTGTTTGGGGCATTATGGATATTAAATCTTGATATTTTATGTTGAATAAATCTTTTTTTTCTTTTATCATCTTCCCTCTGCAGCCAGAAAAGAGCCCTTTTAAATTGCGATGGAATATTTTTCAATGGTCCAGCAATGCGATAGTTATTATTGTCTACCTCATTACAGAGCCCAACTAATTCTTGAATATCAGTCTTTTCCTCAACAGTACTATAAAATATTTATTATTTAAGTAATTGGTCAGAATGTTCCATTAGTGTACCAGTAGTGGGCCATGTGGCCTACTACTGGTTCTGATAAAAATAAAGCAAATCTAATTAAATAAAAAGACTTTACAAGATATAACCTTCTTATTAAATATCACAAAACAGTCTATTTGAGAGAAAACATGTACTCCAGTACTGGCCTCCCTAGGCCCACTACTGGAGCATTTAGTAAAACATTGATCCAAAAGTGGGCCACCCTTCACTATCCATAAATTATCAATATTATTTAATTTAAAGATAGTTTATAATACATTCATTATATAATCAAATAATATCAAGAACAATTCATTTTAAAAACAAATAGAATGTATGTTAAAAAATAGTTGAATGAAGAGTTACCTCTTAAGGAAATCGCTAAGAATAAGCTAAAAATGCTTCTCTCAGAGACCAACTTCAGCAACAAACTTTCTAGCTCCTAACTAAACAGGAAATAAAGGCTGTGCCTTTGGTATTTAGTTGATAAGGGTTTCAGCCTACCAGAGGCAGATCTCTTATTTCACTAGAATGTTGGAATTTCTTGTTTTTCAACTTAAAAATTCAAGTGGCCCACTACTGGAGCACTTACCTTATTTATTTTTGTTGTTAATTTCATTTTGTAATTTAAGCATTTTTAAATTATTTTAAAACAATGGTGACTTTATGGGGATAGACAAAGTTAAAAAGCATTTAATTCATTTTAAAAAATAGATGTTTTAACTTTGAAAATTCAGTTACATCAGTGACTAATCTTGCACTAAAATGTTGTACTTGCATAAAAGGATGTTTTTAAAATCATTTAATTTTGTTTATATGCTTAATTCGCTTTTGTGTATTTGTGTCTATGTGTGGAAAATTATGTATTTATAAATTTGCTCTTGCATCATTTTCTGTGCAGCATAGTTGATACAAAATAAAGATAATTGATTCTGATTATTTTCCTTTTAAAATGCAATTATCATGTATTCATTAATTTTACTTTTTTTACAGTAGAAATTAGTTTTTGATTTTAAAAAAAATAGAGATGTTTTCTTCTTGACATATAGACCAATGCCATTAGCCCAGTCAATATTTACTTCACTTTATTAAATTTTTCCTGATTTGCAGTGTTAAATGTTTTACATATATATTGTAATTTTACAATGAATAGAATTTAAAAATCAGCATAATAGGTTTGATATATTATAATAAAAATAACTATAAAGGAATTATATAAATTAGCACACAGAAACGAGGCACATTTAAAATTCTGATGTCTTTTTGCATTCAATTTTTTCATAAAATTATTGTTAAATTTTTTAAGTAACTTTTTTTGTGTTCATAGCAGAACTTTCTTGCTGGTTAGTCTTTTTTTCTCCTGAGTCTTTGACATTTTATTGGTTATATTCCATATTGTTATAAAACACTTGTCAATAGTCAAATTTTTTGTTACTGCTGTTTCAGCTGCAAATCTTTGTCGTTGGATATTTTAATTTTTAGTATTTTTATTATAATTTAATTCAGTATTTTTTATATTTGCATTTATTGTAAAATAGCTGTATTTAACACAGTGAAAAATTAAACTGAAAAACAGGTATGGGAGAGGGGGGTCACCTTTCAACAGTTAGCATTTCTCTCCACTGGAAATGCTATTTGATCTGCTGATATAGGTGGCTAATCAAGTTTCAGAAGAGACTATCTTCTGGCAATAGGTTTCATTCCATTTCTCAAACAATTTGCTTTGTTATGGAATGAGATTCGTTTTGTGACCTGCTAAGTAAAAACTGAAATTTCTTTTCATCGCTTAATTTTTCTTACTCCATATTCTTTGAGATAAGTTCGATTTATTTACCAAATTAATTAAGTTTTTCTGCATCTGACAACAAATAGAAATTTATCATATCATATTAGCAATTAGAAATTCCTTTTCTAAAGAGAGTTATAACACTAAACTTAATGGCTGAACATGTTTCACCTTCCACCAAACAATTGGGGTCACATTTCAACACTGTTTAAATGTATCCCTCATATTAAGGAAGTATTAATTTAATTAAGTAACTTTGAGAGTTGGGTAAGATGGTTTGAACTTGCATAAAGAAACAATCAGCCAGAAGTAAAACAGATTTCAAAGGCTACTAGCTGTGTGGCCCGGCGTTACACAGACTATCTCGAATAATGCGATATTCCCGGGTTGGAGAGAATCGAGGTCATATGAAGCCTCAGGATCCATATAATTTCATATGAAATGCCTTCGTTTTTTTCAACAATTATTGTCACTTTCCCCAGCAAACGTTATGAAATTAAACACCTTAATACAAAAAAGGAAAGAAAACAATTTTTTTTTCCAATGTTAATAAATCCAAACACAGAAGTTCTATAAAAAAGAGCTTCTGTTAAATCAATAAACAAATGAAAATTAAAGACACCATATGTGAACCGCTTGATTTTAAAACGGGACTTCTGCAGACTCGACTGAAATTGCTTTTTTTTTTTTTTTTTTTGCGTTTTCGATTTGATGAATGTAGTTGCATTGTTTGTTGTCAAACCTGAAATTCTGCCATTTACAGTTATGTTGTAGTAAATTATCAAAGTTTCCATATGATGTTAGAAGGGGACTTCTGCGCCAAAGAAGATCTTCAATTGACCTTCAAAAGGTCTAAAATTACTTTACATCACTATGTTTTTACTAATTTTTGTTTTTAAATATGAATTTTACTTTTGTTTTATTAAATTTTAAATTTACTTGCAAATAAACAAATTTTGAATTTAATTTGAGTTTAATTGATATTTCTTGTTTCGTATTTGTTTTTAACTGAATTTTTTAAAATCTGAATTTTACTTAAAAACCAGTAACTTTCCAAATTTAGATTTCTTTGCAAATAAAGACACTTTTATTTGAGTTCCATTGATATTCCAGGCTTTATAATCTTTTTCCTGAATTTTTTTCTTTAAATCTGAATTTCATTTAAAAATGAATAAGTTTAAAGTGTGTTTGGATTTGTTTAAGTATACTTTTAAATAAATTAATTTTGAATTTTATTTGAGTTTCCTTGATATTTCTAGCTTCTAGTTATTTTTTTTTCTTGAATTTTTTAACTTGTTTTAAACTTCACTTTTTCTTAAAATAGAATTTTAAAGTTATTTGTTTTTATTTTGAGGCTTTAAATTTAAATGTACTCGCAAATAAAATTTGAATTTTAGTTAAGTTTCATTGATATTCTTAGCTTTATAATGATTTATGGCATAAAATTCTGAATCTTTTATGTTGTTTGATTTTAAAGGGGAACTTCTGCAAAATTAAAAATTGTAATATTTTTTTTGGTTTTCGTCCATAGGTTCATTTTCTACTCTGAAACACATTAGAGATTTCTTTGACCCTGATTTCGATATTGTTTACAACACATTTTTTTTTCCACCTCTTGTAAAATTTTAAAAATGTCAGAAGTTTCCTTTTAAAATAAATCGATTCATGTGATTTCTGCTCAATAGATGGCGGCACATGACTTATATAACAGTAATGAAACACCATAAAACGAAATAAATGCAAGAAAATGATTGTCTCCCGATGTTTTTCATAAATCAAAACACGAAAGTTCGCTAAAAAAGAAAAAAAAAAAAAAACCGCTTTTATACAAATTTAAAACCAGGATTCGTTAAATAAATAAACAAAACATGCAAGAGTTTTGGGATGTCAAATTTTTCAATAACCAAAAAAATGCAAGAACTTTGGATCTCAAAGTCATCAATAGATGGCAGCACGGAAGTTTCATTATGAAGTTTTTAATTAATTTCTTTTTAACTAATTATAATTTCGGAATTTAAGTGGTCGAAATGGATTCCTTGGATTATTTCCCATCTTTAACTACCTTCGTCTGGTTTCAGGATTCAGTGGTTCGTGAGAAGGTAGTCGGACATAGATACATACATACTACGAATTTTAATAGTTATGATTAAAGCAGTTCAAGATGGCATATCTCTTAGAACAGTTGCAAACTTATATAGAATGCCTTATTCTACGTTAATTTATAGATTTAAAATAAAATAAAACAGTTGGTCTTGATGATAACATAACATTGGATACTTCATCCAACTGCTTTAGCTCCAAATATACATGTCAAAAAGTTTTCACCACAGATCAAGAAAGCATGCTTTGTGATTATATTATTAAAGGTTCAGATATGAACTATGGTCTGACGTACAAACAAGAATGACAGCTTGCATATGATTATTCAGAATGCCTGGGCTCAAGCACTCCAAGTAGTTTGAATGAAAATAATGTTGCTGGAATTCACTGAGTTAAGGATTTTATAAATTGCGGGATAATGGGGCCATTTAAGTCAAAACTGAAAGTAAAACAAAATGACTGGAACTAACAATGAAAACAAGAAAAATTAAATTAACCTAAAACTAGATAAATTTTGTTAAATCACTGTATTTTTCTGTACACTAGTTGTATTTCAATAAAACTGGCTGATCCCAAGCAGAGCATCTATGCATTGTTATGCATGCTTTCACCATACACACCATGCATTCTGTAGTTGATGAGAGGTATCAGTGATGGTGATTGGGTGGGAAAGTGGGGAGGGGGGGCAAAAAATTTACAGTCATCTAAAAAGTACCCAGGAGTAAAAGGGGTAGACAAAAAAAAATTCACAATTTAGTTACAAAAGTAGCTTATTTTCCCAGTCAATGTTGATTTTTAATAATTCCTTGTTTTAGGCAGCTAAAATGACCATAGTTTATTGAGGCTGTAGCCTTCGTAAATCTGACAGATATGGCTTGATGAAAATGGAAATTATACCTTTAGTTCATGCATGCACCAAATAAAGAGAAGTGATTAATGGATAATATTAGAAAGAGAAATATATAAAGATTTTTTTAAAGTTTTTAATTTTCAAAGATTAAAAATAAATCGGTTAAAGCATTAAGGTGATACTAAAATGATGAGATAATTATGGGAGACAGTAGACGGTATGATAGTGAGTGAAAACACTCGGGGGGGGGGGCTTACATCACTCAAGGATCGAACCCCACAACATTGTGTTAGAAATGTGATGTTTTGATGACTATGCTATCGGAATGAACAGCTTGGAAGTGAAACAGGGTTTTGTGATTTCGTCTGTCATTTATATTGCAATTTGGAATTTTACAGATTGCTGAATTTTAAATCGAGGGGAGGGTTTCATAAAGTTTATTTGCAAGTTTTTGAATGACCCTTTTGTATAGAAAATTCCAAGTCACTGACCTAAACTATTTTGACTTTGATCTGAACATTCTCTAGCTTACCTAAGCCCATCTACTTCATTTCCAATTGATGTCTTTTGAATCATTTCATCCGAAGTTTCATTATATTGTAAGAAATAATGTAAACTCTACATGTTAAACACATTTTGCGAAAAAAGTTGTTTTACAGCAGAATGAATATAGTAAAAGCTATTCTTATGAAGTTATGCCTAACATGGCAGATGCTACCGTTTTTGTTTTGTAAACAAACTGATCGTTGCCAGCAGCAAAAGGTTAATTAACCCCTTTTTTGCGCTACATACCTTAGGGTTTATATAGATTTATGTTCATTTGAGTAAAATGAATTATGTATTTGTTGAAAGGTGCTATATTGAAAAGTGCCCCACAGATGGGGCACATTTCAACAGATTTAGGATTCAGTTGAAATGCATAATTTGACCTGTTAGTTATAATTAGGAAATCTGATATGAACAGAGTAGCTGCCTAAGATTCTGTTGTAACCATTGATGCTAAATTCTGAAATAAAAATATCTGCTTTCTACAAAAATGGGGTTGCAGGGTGCCACACTCTCCCCTACATTTCAAAAAAGTTTCTATAATTGGTCATCATTTGATAGATTTAAAAAAAAAGGAAAGAAAAAGGAGACGGTTTTTCTAGTGGGAAATTCTAACTTAACCTGAAGTGAAATTGTTAATAAATTCTGTATGCTTTTAAAAATCCGTCACAGTTTTAAAAGGTTATATATATAAAATTAGTTAACTAATAGAATAATAACTGAATTCTTTCCTTTTCTTCTCATCATAATAAGAATAATTACATAACATTGTTCTTTTCAACTACAGTACAACCCGGTTAACTGAACTACAGGATAACTATTTTTTTCGGTTAAGCCATGAACATCTATTTTGTATCTAATTATGAACAATATGAAATTTGGAAATGTTTTATGTTTAAAACGAATTCAAAACTCTCTTTGTAGACTACACTTATGGTCTTTATTAAAGTTTGGGAGCAATGCGCCCGACAGGCACAGATAAACAATATCGTAATTAATATTGTTAATGCCTGTTAATTTTAGCATTCTAAAATTAAACAATGACCTTCTTAGGGAGGCTTAAAAGAAAAAAAAAGTGAAGATATCGTTGCAAAAAAAGTCTTGCCTTCGCGATTATTTTCATGCAGTACAGTATGTTTTTTGGATTGCGATTTCAGAGGCATTTTGGATAACCCGAGTTTTGGTTAACCGGGGTTTTAGTGTACTTGGATAACATTGTATTTCTTATTTTGTCTTGTTTGCATTACATCAGTGTGCAGAACTGTTGTTTTATTTAATGTTTGTTTACATATAAACTGTTAAATTAAGTGTTTATTTCTGTGATTTTCTTCTGACATTTCATATAATATCTAGGATAGCTGGGTGGAAGCAAAAAGAACATCCTTTACTGCACAACACATTTCATGTTGGAGATCGTCTCCTTAGCATAGCTGGCCTTCGAATTCTTTCCGTGCAGGATGCACACAAAGCAATTAAACAGCAGCCATCTACTGTAAGTGAAATGCTGTTATAAAATTATTTTTAGGTGCACTTCTGCTTCTGTTTATTTCATGAAGACTCAAAATAATTTCATTTTCTCAAGTTTTGTCTCGTCCTTTAGGATAGTAATAAATATGTTAGCTCAATTTTAATGGAATTTGCTTAGGTTGTTATTTATTGTACATTCTAAAGAATATCCTTTTTCTATTATTAGCCTATAACTTGTCTAAATAGAAAGTTGTACTATTCCATAAGTGGAGCCCCAAACAAAACTTATTGGTGATTGGTCTAGACTTATGGATTAGTACCAAATAAGCATACTATTTGGCCCTTGTATTCTGTTTGGAGACAAAATTTAGCTTATTATCCATTGATACATATGTGATACTTGGAAGGAATGCATTCAGTCTTGCCTAGGTGACAATGGAGTAAAAGAAATTTCTTTTGCTTCTTCTACTTATTGATCTTACTTGAAAAAGTATTAGAACTATTTCAGTTGCAACTACTATAAATTAAATTTAATGTCACTTTCTTTAGTGTGCACTAATGTTAGGGTAGTCAGTGTCTACTGAATTTTGAATTGGTGTTTATTTACATATAAGTTTAATGTAGTTGATACATATAAGTTTTCTGGTATAATTATGTATCTCAAAGTAAGGTATGCAACGCATATTCTTCTTAATAAGTTTTTCTATATCTAAGAGGGACTTTTTTCAATTAAAAGATTGTTTAACTGTAAATGCATGCTTTTTATTTATTGTTGTTGCTTATTTTTTATATTTTAGGTAGAATTTATTGTCAGAAGAGTTCCATATGGTAAAATATTAGCAATCAAGCGTGAATATGAAGGACAAGATTTGGGTATTGTTAGAGAAGGTGGGACTGCTGAGGTATGTAAATTTTGCATCAAGCATGATAATTAAGCAATTTGATATATATCTTTATTATATTAAAAGGGTCACCTTAGTTAAACAGCAAAATAATCTTATGTGTAGGGATACTATATTTTATTTCAAATTCAACTCACTATAAACTCTTCAAGTTTATTCAAAATAATTTTAAGTTTCTTCTAACTAAACTGGCAGTCTGTTATTAGTTTCTAATTTTATATAATAATTATTGTTGAGGTGATTTCTGTTACCCCTGTCAACTGTTTCTCTCATTGCTATGTGTGTATAAAAATGCAAATTTTTCACGAGATTATTCTGATTTTGATAGCCAGCTATTAAAGATCAATGTATGTTAATAAGTTTTATTTTTTGAGAGGAGGAATGAACTTTGCCTCTTATCAATATGTATGAAAGGGAATTTGCACTGTCTGTTTCTTAATGCAAAACTTTCATAGCAAAAGATAGTGAAATGAAAGATGCATATTATTTCCAATGATTTTTTAGCCAAAGAGAAAAGTAGTAACTTCAAATTTTTGTTTTCTTTCAGGTGAAGATTTTCTTTATTTATTTTTTGCATAGATATTATTTTGTACAATGAAAACCTTATTTGTATGATTGGAACCAATATTTGTTTAATTGTTTGAAGGAAAGACTATGTCCATTTGAATCTTTGGTATATGTTTCTATTTAATAAGTTTATATATTTGTTCTGAAAAGTTATCTACTGATTAAAAAAAGTTTTTATACTTCAATCTTGGATAAAAATTCTGTTTTCTGATCAAAACTGTCTTAACTTTATTGACATTTAAATACAGGAATTGATATAATGTTTCTGATAAACTGGAGTGAGAAAGTATTCAGTGTAGTTTAAATGTTTTGTACCAAAAATTTTTTCTTTACTTTTTCATTTATCTAAGAATATTTATAAATGAAAAAAGGGAAATATTATTAAGCTTTGTAGTAGTAGTGGAATTGATATAATGTTTCTGATGAACTGGGATGAGAAAGTATTTCAGTGTAGTTTAAATTCTACATTCCATTGAAACAGGAATAGATGAATGCTGTTCCTCTCAAAAAAGCAATTTTCAATATGAGTACATGAATTAGTATTTTATTTGAAGTTCTTTGTTACACTCTTTTCAGACTTAATAAAACTGAATCTTTTATTCCTCTTGGCTTTTGTTTTTGTTTTACCTTAGATTTAATGGATTTTTCAAAAAAAGGAACTAAGTATTTATTTTGAAATTCACTTAATGTATGAATTATTATTTTGAAAAGTAAATTTCACAGTTTTTAATACATTTAGTAATTGGTGATTATTCAATTTCTCAGATAAAAGAAGTGAAACCAAGTGGAATAGCTTTTCGGCAAGGTTTACCTGCAAAAGCATCTAGTCTAGATGGTAATTCTTTGTGCAACTGGGTTTTGACAGAAATAAATCATCGTCCATTGAATTTATTTTTTAAAGATAATGAGGTAATAGTTATTTATTCTTGATTTATCATATAATCAGTGAATAATCTTAAATGTTTATATAATTTTTTTGTTTTCCATTTTCGCAGTTCTCAGTTGCCATCGAATTAAGGTTCTATAATGGAAGAAGATTTATATATTTTTACAATATGTTTTTAATTCATGATATTGAGTTTTACAAACATAAGCTACAGAAAACTAAATACAGTAAGAGTTGCATAAAAAAGAAACCACTAATTAAATTATGCTTGAAGGTTGATTATAATCATATGTATGTATTAAATTACATATGAACAATATAATATACTAATATCTACTCTATTTTAGTTGCTATAAATAACCTCCTTTGGTTGGGAAAGGGTGCATCAAAGCTATTGACTACACTCCTTGTATTATTTTCCTAATTTTGACTTTTTTTTTTGTCTTGCCCAAATTAATTTGGATAATTGGAGTTTCACTTTAATTGTTTTCATTTTAGAATTTTTATACTCAACAATTTCTAAGAACAGAAGCTTTTCCCTGTTATAGTGCTAATGAACCTATCTAAATCTATTCGGAAATTTGTATCTATTCTGAAATTTGTAATTCGTCATTGTTATTTACAAAATTTAGTTTGCTTACACGATTTGCCACTTGTAGACAGGCAGTGAAACTTTTCTTGAACAGCTGTCGATCCATGTAAATTTATGTTGAAGAATTTTCATGTAGTTATAAGATCAGAGATACCATTCTCATTATATAATAAACAAGCTATTATACATGTTTTGTCTATCTAGTTATGCCAAGTGTGATAAATTAACACTGATAATGGCAATTGTAAAGTTGAATGTCATCAAATCAGCAAACCAATGCATATTTTTCTTGGTTAAAAAATAATGCATGATTTTTTATGTTTTTATAAATTATTCTACTTATAAACCAGATAAAGACATAACCTGAATTAATTTGTTCTTCATACCATTTGGAAAAAATTCAAAAAAATTTGGTCCTTAAGTGATTAAATGATGTATTTAGTTTTGAATAGAATATTAATAGTAGATATTAAGCATGAAAAACAGTGCTTGAATGTACTTGCATCAATATGCATTTCATGGATTATGGTTATCAATGTATTTAGATGCCATTTCTTTTCTTAATTCTTTGGAAAAAAATGAATAAGTGTTGAAGGAAAACAAAGTTGAGATTTTTTTTCTCAGCTATTCTTTCATTTTAAAACTTGTTCTTGGTTAGTTATCTTGTTGATAGTTGAGTAGTTGATCATAGAGTGCTATATCTTCAATTAAGTCATAATAGATTATTTCTGAAACTTAACATTTATTGAAGAGAAAAGGGATAGTGTTGGTGGGTACACCATGCTACAGTGCCTGTTCTTGTTTTACTTTAAAAATAGATATCTGGTTTTTATTACCACATCTAAAGGAACTCCTTATCCAGCATCAGCGCCGTCTTATGGTAGGCAAGTCATAACACTCTTTCGCAACAAAATTAACTTACAAAATTTCAATACAAAATAGTTATTGCACATGCAGGAAACATATAGAAGAATAATGTAGTTAAATCATATAGACATTAAGTAAGTTGCTTAACAATATTACAAGGAAAGCACACTACTAGAAATATAATAATTCACAATACAAAATTTAAGAGGGATGAATAATAATGAATAACTTCAATCTGTTTTAAGAAGAAAAAAATATTTCTTTCCAACATTTTCTATCGGGCATGTATAAGCTTTACCTTGTTTTATAATACAGTCAAACCCCGTTATAATGAACCCTCAACGGACCGACTCAGAAGTTCATTTTAACCAAGGTTCGCTGTATCCGTATTTGCAAAAAGAAAAAATGTCCCAACATGCTAAGATACAACTTCTATAATAAACTTTTTAATAACATAATATTTTCATTAGTGATTAGGGACAAATAAAGTATTAAATAATATACTCAATAATAAACTAAACGTTTATCTTTTTTTACTCATTTGCTAATCCACTACATTGAAAAAAGATGTTATTTTTGGTTGAAAAGTTTTCGATTTTATATACAACTCATCAGTTTGTTTATCCACTATTTTAAACAGGTCCATAACATGTTTGTAGATGTTTTCTGTGGCAAAAAAATTGTTCAAAACGTTTATAGCTGCTTTTGCATCTGTAATTGAAGGCCCTGGTTGGTCTTGTTCTTCCTCCATATCTGAAGACGAATCTACAATAGAGTTTTTTTTCATTTACTAATTCCACGATATCTTTCCTCACCCACTTCCCCAGCTGACCAGAAAGTATACCCTTCCCTTCCCTGGTTGACACCAGGCCAGGTGTCCACCGGGGGAGGAGGGGAGAGAGAAACTGTAAAGAGCCTTGCCTATTGTTTCTTTGTCCCACTTATGGGGTTAGCAGCGACTCTAACAAAGGTACAATAGGCTAGGAATGTGGTCTCGGGACCAGAGTATTTCATGCCAAAGGAGTAACTCTTGTAGAAGTTGGGTTGACTTGAGCACAATTAGTAAAGAATGTCCCTTTGGGCAAGTAAAAGTTTGAAGTTTTAGGAATTTTCAGTTTGCTGTAACCGAGTCTCTAGCGTTTGCTGTTCATTGTAAACGTATGAAAATACTTTATTAACATAGGGCTTCAGTTGGGACCATGTAAAAGGTTCGCTGTAACCGAGGGTTCGTTATATCCCGGGTTCGCTATATCGCGGTTTGACTGTATATTCATATCCTTCAAAAATATTTCATTAGTTCTCCCAAGTTGGATAAATTGGGACTTAATTACAAATATTTTCTATTTTGTTCCAAAAACATTGGCCGTGTTTTAGTGTATCTAATTGTATTTTCAATCATCTGAGAAATCCCAATATAGATTTAGAACTTCTTAATATGGTTTCCCTTTCATGCCTCTTAGTTTCTCTTTAGTTTTATTTCGTAAAATTTTATTTGTTCTGTTTTACACATGTGTTTCTTGTTATAAGTATATTCTTTCTGTCTTCTGTAGGTGCAAGACAGATTGAATGCTGTTGGTCTAGATATATCACTATTGGTGCAACCTATAGAATTGGTCAAAGCTTTGAAAAAACAGCTGAAAACCATTCGAGGTTATAAAGACTATATTGTTCAGTGATTTTAGAGCATCAATATAATTGGTTTGATAATGATTGAATAATTTTTAGTCTAAGGTTGGATAGCAGTGGTGTTAGCAGGGTTTATGAAATGCCCATAAAGCATATTCTACAAAATAATATGAGAAAATTCTTTCTCTCTCCTCTTTCCGAAGAAAAATTATTTGAAAACAAGTTCTGAATAGTTTAAATTCTAATTTTGTAAATACTAGAATTATTCATAATCTCCTTTCATTTGATTTTTTATTATTTGTAACAAATTCAATGTAAGGATTATATTGTGGAGTGAATGCTAGACTAAATTTGAGTAACAACAAATCAGTTATTTTTAGAAAAATGCAGACATTTCTCCCCCTTCCCTTAATGGATTTGACCTATGAGCACCTGTATGGAATTATAAGTATCACCTAGGAATCATTTACAACAGCTACCCAGTCATAGTGTGTTTTGAACTTATTGGCAACTTTTTTTTTCATGCCCTTAATTCATAAGTTTTGTAGTTATCTAGTTAAAGCATTTACCCCACAATATAATAACTTATTTCTGATGTATATACAAAGACATTCTTGGTGTTGGTGCAAAAGGTGCCTTATTTGAAATAAAATCTTTTACCATTTCATATCCTAATTTCAAATTCCTGAATATGTATATAATAAATGTATTATTACTTTTAAATGACAATAGTTTGCTAGGGGAATTCAGTTACAGACAAATTCAGCAAAAGACAGAAAGGAGGTTCCTTTCTTTGTTTTACAGAATCAAGAACTTGATGACTCATCAATTGATTTATATATCCTTTTTTTTAAGTCATGTGAATTATTTACTTATGCTGCATTAATAATTTTGTATGATTTAGGAAGATAAAAATGCTGAATTATTAAGTAGCTTCCAAGAAAGAATGTAACATAACATTTGATATCTCAGAGTAATCATTTAAAGTATTCTAATTGATATTGAAAGGTATTTAATAAAGTGACTAGTTCCATAAAATTAAATAATTGATTTGTGTAATTAGTCAACAAATAATTACTTTTTAATCAGTAAGGCGAGAT